>PVIR01014569.1:0-39973 GCA_004026965.1 Petromus typicus | reverse complement strand
GACAATGTTGAGATTGTAACAAAAAAGTAAGGAAACAAATTTTATATATATGGGGGGGGTGGTAGGGTGGGTGGGGCTATGGGAAAAAATGAGAATTAAGTTGTGTCTTATACTGGTACAAATCCCCATTATGGAGTGCAATCATGATGTGTATATTTAATGTACCAATAAAGATAATTTAAAAAAAAAAAAAAGAAAAAAAGAATAACATTTTAACCTTACGAGTGTCTGGAGAAATCATTTAATGTTCTCTCATATATTTTCTTCTTTAAAGATTTAAAGAAAAATCACAAAAGAAATGACAATCTATAATATGCCATGAATAAGAGAAATATTAACATACTACACTATAGACTCATTATACAGATATAATCTTTTTTTTAGAAATGTTAGAATTGTAGCTTCAGAATTTCTCTGGTCCGTATGATTTTTTAAAAAAAATTATCTTTATTGGTACATTATGAATACACATGATAATCGCATTCAACATTAGGAGTTTGTACCAGAATATGATATGACTTTGATTCTCATTTTTTCCCTTTTCCCCTGCCCTGCATCCCCGGCCCCCTATATACACAATCTTTGTTTTCTTTTTTTCTTTATTATTACCACATTCATTTTCTCCTGGTTATTTACCCTTACACTCTTTCCTTTTAAATATTCCTTTTGTGATGGTTTTCTTTTTCTATCCTTTTCTTTTTCTTCCTTCTGAGAGTCTACTCTTTGGTATTTGAAATGTGTGGATGAATTCAGTCATGCTCAGTTTAGTTCTGACATTCTGCTTGGGGAGTGTCCTCCTAGAACAGGTCACAGAACTCAAGGAAACCCATTTACATCTTTGTTATGAAGGCTTTTACAAAAGGTGCAGATGAAGATATGCGTAGGTCAAGGCACGTGGGGGACGCTGTGGAGCTTCCCTGCTCTCTCTGTTCTCTAGGAACTGCCACATGTTCGGCTGTCTGGAAGCTCTCTGGACTTTGTCCTCTTTCGGACATCGGGAATTGAAGCATGGACAACCATGTAGAGAGGTTCTTAGACCAGAAGGGTATGATTACATGCTAGCACACTGGAGAAACCCAGCAAGGCCTGTATACATAGGGCGGATGGGGCAGGACCCTTCTGCGGTTGAGAGGGGATATGTAATTAATATCAGAGAAGGTAGGCCAGAATTTCCTTATGGTCAGCTCTAACACAGAAAGATGGGGGATGATTAGAATGTATTTTTCAATTTCTTTTTAAATTGATTTTAATGGCACATTATATATATAAATCATAATTATACTTGACCTTGAGAATTTGTACCAGTATATCGCATGATGTAATTCTCATTTTTTCCCATTCCCCTGCCCACTCCAACCCCTTATGTACATAAGCTTGGCTTCCTTTTTTTAACCATCAATTTTTTTCTTTCCCTTCTTTACTTACCCCTACTCCCTTTCTCTTTGAATATTTTCTATATCCCAGTATCTATCATATATTTTAGAACTCATTTACATCTTTAGTTTATCATACCAGAGAAAAGATACAGTATTTATCAATTTCTGTGGTCTGCTTTGGGGAGCAAATGGAGCTGTTGAAAGAACAGCAGGGGGATAGGAAGGAGAGAAAGCAGACTGATTTTTGTTTTCTGAAGTTGCTCTGGAGACGTTGCTTTCTGAGGCATCAAATGCCTAAACATTACCACAAAGACTTTCACCTTTACTGCCCTGAAGCTGTTCCAGAACTGCTTCAGAAACCGAGAAAAGGCCAAATATTTGAACGTTATTGTTCGAATCATTAAGTTATAAGGGCCATGTTCATTATGAACCACAATCTGTGAACAAAACTCAAAACCTCTATTTCATAATATTGTAGTACTCTTCTTCAGCTGCTGGTCTAAGGACTCTGCACTCTTCAGGTGAAACCTTTGCAGTGGTAGATGAAGGGCAGTGCCCAGACTTAAGAAACACCGTGAAGGGCGGGGGTGGGGGGGTGGAGTGGGGGTGGGGGGGTGGGAGGTGTCCAACTGCTCAACAGCTTTCCCGAAGTTCTTAGCGCGCTGGAGAGTGGTGGCTGGTCCGACAAAACAACGCATTGTCTTTTTAGTATGCTTTTCTGGGAACCAAAATTAGATGCATCCCTCCCCCACTGGACAGATATGTTGACCAAGCTCTACACTCTCCACCTCACTAAGAACTTTTAACCTCAGAGGTCTGCAATTTCCTGTGGCTTTGAGGTACAGAGCTGTGATTGCATTACAAAAGGAACCGATTTTAGAAAAAAGCAGGAATAACATCCATAAGGTTTGGGGCTAGAAGGTAATCTACAGTTTCTATTTACCCACAAAGGTGGTTGAACACAGCGCAGCATGAGAGGGAGAGAGCGCGGCTCAGGCTGGTGGGTGACTCATACCGAGCAGCCCAGCGCGGGGCGCTCGTTGTCAGCTACAGCCACCAGGGGGCGCACTCTGTTGTCTTCAGCGTTTGGAAGATGTTTATGTTCTCTGCCCCCTCACCCTTGGAAGACAGCCGGTAATAAGACAGCCGATAAAACTAGAATGACTCCAGGATAGACACCATATGAAAGAATAATGAATCTTTATTTTTAGAAGTACCTTGTATGTTTTGTGATTATTTTGCGTTTAGTTATAAAGTGCAAATATACTGCTAGAAGGAAAATTTATAATTTATATTTTAAAAGAATTCTACACTGTTTCAAAAACATCACTCATTCAGTAAATACTAATTGTACATGCATGATTTAACAGACATGATTATAGGTACTGGGAATATAGTAATGAGCAGCAGCAGATCAAGACTAATGCCTCAGAATTTGAAGTATTTTTTATCCCAAGTATCAGGGCTGGGCTGAAGTGATTTTTCTCCAAAGCAACTGACTCATTGTAGAACAATGGACTATATTTTTCCTATGCTAGTAACTAAATCGAAAGCAAAATATAAGATGATAATCTAATTTACAATGGTGGCTTACTTTTAGGGATATTACTTAAACCTTCAAACAGCAGTCCACAGAGAAACAGATGATTCGAGGGTTCCCACACCCTGCTGCTCTTTAGAATCCTCTGAGGATCTTAAAAAGCTCCCAATGCGTGGGTCGAACTTTCCGACATTTGGATTTAGTTGGCAATGAGTAAGATCTGAACTTGGAGAGTTTTGGGCTGATACAATGTGCAGAGAGTCTGGGAGTCCCTGGACTTCTGACAGGTCCCTGAAGGCAAGGTTGATGGTTTCTGCTTCTTTGAGTCTCTGTTATATCACCTACTACAACATATTTGACGTAGAGTCATCAATACACATCCAGGGCTTAGTTCCCTGGTATCTCTGCCTGGAGCTTATGGGCATCACTGCAACTGTTCACCTGGATACACACCTCAGCTGTCTGTCCCACTCTCCATTGGCCATTCTCTCCTATCAAAAGTCCAGGTGTGAGTAAATGCAAATCTGTGCATTTTCCTTTTGTGCATTTGCAAAGCTGACAGTGGTTGGAGAAATACACCAGGCCAACTACTTGGCTACTCTGTCTTCAAATGTATGACTGTCAAACGCATGTCCGCCATTGCCCCCACCCCCGCGGTCCCATTGTATTTTGCTAGTTAGTTCATGTTTCCTCTCTCCATTTCTATATGCCATTCTTTCTCCTCACTCTCAACTAGCAATTTTCAGGGGAACATATAAGCAATCTAAAGAGAACATCCTTTTCTTGTTTTGTGTTGGTAGCATCGCTTTTATTACTCAGGATGGACTCAAGTACACGGGACCCATCTTCTTTCCTACTTACAGTGCTTATCTGTCTTTTTTCTACTTTTCCATCTCTATTAGATCATTCCAATTAGCACACAAATCTATTTTAATAATAGTCTTCATTTTAATTTAATAATATCTTCATCTGTTTTGTCTTTCATCTAAAATGGAACACTAAGGGCCGGGGATTTAGCCCAGTGGTTTCGGCGCCTGTCTCGCAAACGCAAGGGCCTGGGTTCGATCCCCCAGTAACCACATACAGTACTGGGTATGGAGACTCATGCCTGGCAGCAATCAGTACCACATACCACAGTGCTGGGTGTGGTGGCTCATGCCTGTAATCCAGTACTCAGGAGGCAGAGGCACGAGGATTGCTGTGATGAGATTTTGAGGCTGAGTTCAGGGCAAGCCTGACCTACAAAACAAGACCCTGTCTCAAAAGAAAACGGAACACTAAAATCTTACTCTGCTGTCATTCTATTTTTCTGTGTCTCCATTTACTTGTAAAAGGGATTATAAGATTAGCCTTATTTCAGAAATGTTTTGAAGTCAGAGCTGAAAATACTTTGATATTTAAATGTATACTTATGTTTACACATTTAAAGAAGTTCCTTGTGGGTACCTGCTGGATGCAGAAGTACAAACATGAAAACATAGTGAAGTCTTTGGTGAAGTTTCATGAAAACAATGAAGATTCACAGAAACAAACTAAAAAAAATCACAATGCAATTATTGTTCTAATAGTCCTGGAATATTGAAAATGATTTTTGTATAGCTCCCATTTTCATGATGTATATGTTGATTCTCTGAAGTACTTGAAATCCATCTTTTCAGTTTGATCGGGTAACAGTGATTTTAACTGAACTATGTTTCTGACTGAAACTCTAATGCATTTTTCAACATTTCAAGATAACATTGTGTACATTTATAAAAATTTGGGGGAAAATGCAGAGGGGAAGATACTGCTGATACAAGAGAATTCCAGGAAAGGAAGTCAAAGCTGATTTGATATTTTCAAGAGAAGGACTTGTTTTGAATGGCCTTAGTTTACTTGAAAGTTCTTACTGCAAACACAAAAACAAACACAATGCAAAAAGTTTGCTGGATTATTAAATACAGAGTTGTTCTGTGGTTGAGTAGTAGAAGGGTGGAATCTGAGTCCAAAGTAGTCTGTTTATATAGTTTCTCTTTTTAGTCCTTGAATTAGTCATTTTTATGTTCCTGGGGCAAAACACTTGACATACACAACTTAGAGGAGAAAAAGCTTATCTTGGCTCATGGTTTCTGAGGGTTTAGTCCATGGCTGGCTCCATGGCAGGCATAGCATGGGGAAGGAAAGCTGTTCATCCCATGGAAACCAGGAACAGACTGAACAGGTTAGGGGGCCAGAGAGAGAGGAAGGGTCTTGGAACAAGAATCTACCCACATTTTCCAGCGAGGTTTTACCTCTGAAATATTAGGCTGGGTGTAGGGTGTGTGTGTGTGTGTGTGTGTGTGTGTGTGTGTGTGTGTGTTCTGAGATATGAACTGTGTAGTTCAGAATGTCCTGACTCTGTTGCCTAGGCTATCCTCAAACTTGCAGTAATCCTGCTACCTCAGCCTCTGAGTGCTGGAATTACAGTGCTATCTTATTGTTGCACCATCATGTCTGGACAAACATTCAGTTTTGAATTCATCATCAGTGGGTTAATCCATGAATGAGCCAAAAGCCCTCCTGATTTAATTACTTATGAAAGTCCCATCTCTGAACAAATGAGACTTTGGGGGGACTTTTTCTTTTTTTCTGTAGGTTTTCTGAGACAGGGTCTCACTTTTGTGGTTCAGGCTGACCCTGAGCTCAGCCTCAAACTCACATCACAGCAATCCTCCTGCCTCTGCCTCCTGAGTGCTGGGATTACAGGCATGAGCCACCACGCCTGGCACTGTGGTATGTGGTACTTATTGCTGCTGGGCGTGAGTCTCCACACCCAGTATGTTATGTGGTTATCGGGGATCAAACCTGGGTCCTTGCACTTGCAAGACAGGCACCGGAACCACTGAGCTAAATCCCCGGCCCTTGGGGGGACTTTTTCAATCCATACAGTATTCTGCTGTGCTTCCCAGAAGGCTCATTTTGCAAAATGCCTCTACTTAATCTTCAAAAGCGAATGTCTCAGTAGTTTAAGAACTGTTTAACATTCCAAGTCCAAAGGCTTTTCTGAGATGACAGGCAAAGTTTTAGCAGTGAGCCTCTACAACAATGATGATGATGATAAACAAGCTATATAATCCTACAATATGGTGCTACAGAATAAATACTCCCATTCCATAAGGAAGGAATGTGGAAATAGGAAAGAATCGGACTGAAGCAATACTGAAAAGCAACAGGGCAGACATTAAATTCCATAGCTTCATATATGGCATATCAGGCATGTGGTAGTGATGTGTGACCTCCAAAGGCTTTGAACACCCTGTCCCTGTGGTCTTGCTGGTTCCAGCCCACACAGCCTCTCCATTGACCTGGGTCTATGCATTGCCTGCAGATGATCTTTGAGGGATTCCGTGTTACTGGCATCATCTCTCTTGGGGTCTTCACTGCAGTTCACATGTCACCCTCTCAGAGGCTTTCAGGAAACACTTAGTCTGGGTGCCTGGCCTCCAGGCATTCCTTTGAAATCTGAATGGAAGTCTCCATGACCTCACAACTCCTGCACTGAGCATGCCTACACAGTCAGCATTAGACGGACAGTGCTAAGGTTTACCATCAGTGCAAGCTATCGTTGGGCCCTCTTGGAGCATGGCTGCAGTGGCTTCTGAGTGCTGGATGGCTGAATGCAGAGAGACCCTTTCTTAAGCAGCTGTGAACAAGCAGAATCTTTCACTTTGTACTTTTACATCCTTGAGCCTAGTGTGCATAGAATTTAACTAATTCCCAAGGTGTCTTTAGGCATCTTTCTTATCATCCTGCTGCGTAGTTATTGGTTTCTTTTCAGTGTCACCAATCACTTTACTTAATGCATTTGGTTTACCTCAACTTTACACAGACTTCCTTTCTGGCTACCCTGCAAGTTTTTCAATATTTTTGCTCTTTCCTGCAGATTCTTACTGTAGATGTGGCTAAAAGCAGAGAGAAATAGCTTGAATGTAGCATTACCTTGAACTTCCTCCATCATGTTAGTCTGCCACCTTTAAATTCAGCCACACACAGTCTTAGGATACAAAGTAAATGTAGACAAATTCTTTGCCAGAGTGTCCATTTCCCTACAGAGTACTCATTCCTATCCTTAGGAGCATATTTTAACTGTTGGCATTCCTATCAGCATTGTTCTTCTTCTTCTTCTTTTTTTTTTTTTTTTAGTTTTTTTGAGGCAGGGTCTTGCAATGGCTGGCTTTGAATTTGCTATATAGCCCATGTTGGTCTCAAACTTGTGAGCCTGTGGCCTTAGTCTCAAAGCATTGAGATGACATACATGTACCCCCGCCACCTCCTATCACCATTCTGATCTTTTTTTTTTTTTTTTTTTTTTGAGACAGGGTCTTGCTTTGTGGTTCAGGCTGGCCCTGAGCTCAGCCTCAAACTCACATCACAGCAATCCTCCTGTCTCTGCCTCCCGAGTGCTGGGATTACAGGTGTGAGCCACCATGCCTGGCACTGTGGTATGTTGTACTGGTTGGTGCTGGGCGTGAGTCTCCACACCCAGTATGGTATGTGGTTACCAGGGATCGAACCCGGGTCCTTGTGCTTGCAAGACAGGTGCCAAAACCACTGAGGTAACTCCCCAGCCCACCATTCTGATCTTCTGAATTCTTACCAGAGTAACTCAAGCTCTGCATACAGCATTTTAGATTTTCTCCACCCCTGATTCTCCAAACTTTTCCAAACGTCTCCCTCAAGCCAGTTCCAAAGGACTCTGAATTACAGTCACATATAGTCACAGCTGCGATTCTCACTGCTGGGTGCCAGTGTTCTGTGTTAGCACCTTCCTACTGCTGAAACCAAATCCCTGATGCATACAACTTAAAGGAGAAAAGGTTTATTCAGGCTCATGGTTTCAGAGATTTTAGAGCATGACCTACTAGCTAGTTCAAAGGGAAAAATAGCATGGCAAGTGAAAGCTGCTGACCTTATGCTGGGTGGGGAGAGGGAAGAAAGCAAAGAAAGAGGAGGAGGAAGGAAAAGAAAGAATGAAGAGGAAGGGAGGAGGGGTGGAGGAGGGAGAGAGAAGAGAGGAGGGGAGGGAAGAAGGGAGGAAGGAGAGGGACAGGATTAACCCTGTGAGTTATGCCTCCACTGACCTGCTTTCTGCCCCTGGGCCCCACCTCCTAATAGCATATTTAGCTATAAGCTTGTCAATGGGTTAATCTGTTGATGAGATTAGTGCCCTCATCAATTAATCACCTTCTCAAGGCCTCACCTCTGAATACCTGAGCATTTGCGGGGACAATTTTGATGCCAACCATAACAACCCTCTTTCTTTGGGGGCGCTGTTTAGGCCATAGTCCAAGACCCAGTATCTGCCAGGTTGGAGACTGGGTGAGGTCCATTGCCCATGAGCAGCATGGAGGAAGGTGAGAGGGGTCAGGGCTCCTGCGGTTGTGCCGTTGGAGATGTGATGACGTGGAAAGGGAACGTTAGTAAGGAGCGCGGGGTTCTGGATCCGTCTCATGTGGGCTTGAAGCCTGGCTCTGGCATCCACTAGCTGAGGAATCGCATGCAAGTTCCTTCACCCCCTGCATCTCATTTTTCTCATCAGTACACTGAGGACGGTGGTAATACTTCATGGAGTTATTCCAAGAGTCAAGAGAGTTAAAACAAGGCAGGACGTGTTTAGAGCTCTTCCTGGCGGTGTGTGCTTTGCCGCTGCCTAAGTGAGACCTGCCGCAGAGAGCCTGACAGTCTGCCTTTCGAGCAGCACTTGCGTTTGTGTCTTCTGAGGCCCCACAGGAAGATTTCTTGAGGCTCTTAACGTTTAAATAAACACCAGTGAGGTGAGATTATTTCAGGAGATGTTGAATAATTGCAATTAGGGATTTAAAAATCTTTTGCCCTTTGGGAAAAGCTTGGGAAGGTTTTTTTCTGAAACGTGCAAAGAGATAGATCCTCCTTTGTGTGCTTCAGCTGAGAATACCACAGGTAAACATGTTTTGGGGATTAGTGTTAAATTAGATCTATGCATAAAATAACAATAAGGAAGGAAGGTGAAATTACCAAAATCTAGCACCTTGAGGACATTTCAAAGGAGCGGGATTCAAAAGGAATAATAGAAATGTGCCACATGGACCGGCCAGGGAGGGCAGGAGGCTGTGTAAGCAGCAGGCACCTGTGATGCTCTTAGAACTCCACTCTTGCCAGATATAAAATCTGGGCTGGAGGGGAGCGGTGGTTGGGACTGGAGCTGAGGTTGTAGCCTATAGTAGCAACATCCCAGCACAGGAGTGGCATGCGTGGACTTTGCATTTCAGAGGTCAGTTTGGCAGCAGTGAGGACAGGTGGAAGAGGAGCAGATGAGTGCAGTATCCGGAGGAGGCTAGTGCAGGGCAACAGAGTTGACGGGCTCTGGAGGAAGGGGTGCTGTGAATGGAAGATGCCCAGCTACTCCAGAGGGCGACTCCATAGCGGTAGAGAGGATGCCATTGGGCAAGGGGGAGTCCAGGTGAGTTCAGGTAAGGTGTGGATGGCTCTGTAAGTGCAGACAGCTGAGAGTCTCTTGGGGTAAGCACCTGGACTTCCGGGGAAGGATGTGGAACTTCTGGGAAGGACAGAAGGTAGAGAGTGGAGCCAACCAAGGGGCACAGGGAGAGGAAGTTGCTGGATGCCAGAGGCAGTTTGAAGGAGATAGTTTTTTTTTTTTTTAATTGAAATCTTTATTGGTACATTACATATATGCATCATGATTGCACTCCATAATGGGGATTTGTACCAGTATAAGACACAATTGAAGGAGATAGTTTTATTTTCTATGAAACAGTTGTGAAGTATCCCACTTGTGTACACACATACGATTATACAGAGAAGTCAGATAAGACAGGCCTTGGGAAGGAAACTAGATTTTTGCTTTTTTTAATGGGATGGGAGGAATATTTTGGAAGTAATGGGGAAAGAGGCCACACTGTACTTGGTTTCCTAAGAACAGCGTTGTCATTCTGAAGCTTTTGTTGGCTTGATGGGATGAGAATTAGACACTTTCTGTGTTTCTGGCCTGTATCTTTGTCTTTTGGTTAGCACCGATGAACTTCTCTTCTGCTGTACTCCAGCATCTGCTGTATTTCTGTTAGAGCACTTTAATCTTTTATATGTTGTTTCTTTATATGTCCGTGTACTCCTTCCCCCTTTAGACATAGGCTTTTCCACTCTTCTTTTTTTTTCCTGAGCAGTTATACAGAGCTCACCATTCCAGTGGAGCCCGATGAGTATGTGTTAGGTGGCTGGACTGTTGGATGGGCAGATACACTGGGAGGTTGGATGGAAGTTCTCTGTGTCTCTGTGTGTGTCTGTGCTCATGTGAGGCAGGTGACGTGGTCACAGTAAGAGACATGGGCCAAGGTATGCTTGGGGCTCAGGAATGACAGTAGATATTTGGTATCATCACCTTGATAAACGAAAAAGGGATCCATTGGGAAGGAGCAGCAGCAGAACACTGTTGAACAACTAAGTTTGTAAACATGCAGACATTTTGTGGAGTTGGAACACCTTGAAGCTTTGTTGCTCAAAGAAAGCCTCAAAATTTAATGTAGTGCAACTTCCTGTTGAACACAGGACACCAAAATGAGTAAACTGCCTTCCTAGATGCATCAAACATCTTGAGAGCACAGCTGCCAGCCCATACATGTCTGTTAAGGATAAAGTCAAAACAATCTTTACATGAGGTGGAATGGAAGACTTGAAGTTGTGTGAGTGTAGGTTTGGAGATGTACATCTCTGGCAGGAGAATAGCAGACAGGTTAATCCAGATGTGGTGTCTTCTTAACATCATTAAGAACACTTACCTGCTTGATACTGAATGTGCATTTGATCCCATTTCCTCCCTCAAATGCAGGAGGGCTTCCTCTGTCTGCCTCTTGGCATTTTGGGGGTGGGTAGTACCAGGATTTATACTTTCAATGGATTATATATCTTTGAACAATAATGTGATTTTTCTCTGGTGATATCACGAACAAGTAGATGTTTGCAATGAACACTTTGTAGAAATATATTTCAGTGTCCAGGTTGGAAAATAATATTTTCTAATGAGCTCCTGTTGTATCCTACATCTAGCTTATTAGAGCTCTTTTTTTTTTTATTCCATTTAGTATTTCCTTCCTAGCACTTTTTGCAGAGAGAGATGTTCTAGGACGTGGTTATCAAGGCAGCAATATGTGCTGTTTGGCCTATGATCTCTCGCAGAAGGTTTGTTATATATGAGAGGTTCATGTCATTGAGCATTTTGATTTTTATGTACATCTGGGTCTTTTCAAGGAGTTGCATCCCTCACGTGCCAATACCCAGTATGGCCAGCAGAGGGCAGGCCGATTCCTTTTCCTGCTGTGGGAGCAGCGACTCTTCTTCCATCTGTCCTGTCTCTGGTTGCACCAGTTTTCTGAGATTTCAGCTCACACAGACTCTAGAATCAATTGTGTCATTAAAAGTAGTGGGAATTGGGTACAGACTTTGCTTCCTTGTTATCTCCATATAACTTGACTCTTTCGTAGCCTACCCTGGTAGCCCTCAATGAACATTTTCTGCTCTCATTCTCCTAATATCACCTGTGAAAGGTGTAAAGAACTCTGTCAGGTGGATATTGGTGGTGGTCTTCGGGTTGGGTGGTAATTCTTAGAGGCTTTGCATCTTTCATTCCACTTCGAGGCCCACAATGCCCCAGCAGTCTTTTAGAAAGACATGGATTTTTATGGACTGAAACAGTCTGTGTGTGGCTGTATTAATTCATTTTTGTTATTGTTCAGAGAGATGTAATAATAACAATCGTCACTTTTGTGGAGTATATTTGGCTTTCAGGTCGGGAGTCCTAGTTTGTATTTTGGATGTTGCTCTTTTTTTTTTGCAAACCACCCTGCTTGCCTTTGTTTACTTGTTTATAAGAGTATTTTCCCCAGGGACTTACTGGTGACTCTCCTTCAGAATGCCTCAGGGAGAAAATACTGTCTGGTCTTTATGTTTGAAAGTGGGGAGGATTAATCCTGCAACAAAAAATATAACCGATTTTCTGAGGAAATCAATCTCTTTCTCTCTCTCTTTCTCTCTCTTTTGAGACAGGATCTCACATTGTAGTTCAGCTGGTCCTGAGCTCAGTATGTGGTCCAGGCCAGCCTCGAATTCACAGCAATCCTCCTGCCTCTGCCTCCTGAGTGCTGAGATTACAGGCGTGAGCCACCATACCTGGCATTGTAGTATGTGGTTACTGAGGATCGAATTTGGGCCCTTGTGCTTGCAAGGCAGGCGCCAGAACCACTGAGCTAAATCCCAGGCCCTGGAAATCAATTTTTTTCTGCCATCCCAGCACAACTAAAAATATTTAGCTGTAGTTTATTCCTGCATAAGAGTGAAAATTGAACGGTGAGTAGCTTGTGTCAGTGCTGTAGTCCTCAGTGATAATCAGCTGTACTTTTGGAAGACAGGGAGATACAGAGGTTGTCCATTCTCGTGGCCTGTCCAGTGTCAGTGCCCAGTGGCAGTGTCCATCTTCTGCATGGATGGTTGGCTCAGGCCATCTTGAACTTCTCACTCAGTTAAGGCTCAAATATCAGTCTTATTTTACTTGAAACAATATCCAAGTATGTGTCACCATTGTGACCCCTCAAGTGACCCAAGTTTTCCCAATAACCCCAATCTTCTCAATTCATAAAATAATGAACTTTGAGATCTTTAAAGATCCTCTAGTTCAGTTTGCTCATTGACAGATGTGGAAATTGGCCACCCAGAGAACTAAATACAGCAGCTAGAACTATCTCATACCTGTGAGGCTGCAGCTATTTAAACAAGGGAACAGAAAATAACAAGTGTCGGTGAGAATGTGGAGAAACATTTAACCCATGGGAACTGCTGACAGGGAAGTTTGTGCACCATGTTCTCAGTAGCATTTTCACAATAACAATGGAGCAAGAGCAAGTCAAGGGTTGAGATGGACAACTGGCTGAAAACATAGGGTATGTGTACACAGTGCAGAGGAGCAATGTTAGCTGCTGACGTAGCTGCTGCGTGAACGGAACATGCAGATGTTATGCAAAGTGAAATGAGTCCATCCTAAAAAGACAGACACTGTGTGATCCCTCTTGTGAGGGGTACCTGGGGTCGTAAGATCCCCGGGGACAGAAGGATGGTAGTTACCGTGGCTGGGTACAGAACGTCAGTTGTGCAAGAGGAGATACTTTCTAGAGATTGGTTACATAAATGTGTAAGGTGACTTAACACCACGGAAACACCTTCAGGTGGTTGAGAGGGTGCACATGTGTCATATGCATTCTAACATGGTTTTTTAAAAAGATACTTTTAGCTCGTGAAAAGTTGGTGCTGTGTTGCCTCTGAACTTGGAGCTGGTGCTGGTCCTAATGTGCACGCGTGCTGAATTTTCTACAGAACTAATCATGGCTTAAAAACCTAAGAATCTTCCCCTAACTGGTTTATTATGATCCAGAACAATATTTTTCTCCTTCTGATACATGTCACAGCATGTGAATTTCCAGCTTCTCTTCTTCTTCAAATTGCTCCTGTCTGCTCTGTGGCAAACAGAATAAGTTATATGATACTAAAAATTCACTATCTTTTCTCCTGCTGCATGCTGTTTGGTCTGCTTTCTAATTTATTTCCCCTTTCTGTTCACGTCAGTTTTGAGGACTCAGCCAACGCACCATCGTCCCTTTCAGAACATATCTTGTCCACATGATCTGAGCTAGGTGCTTGCTGCTGTCAGGGTTGTCTTCACCGCACAGCACCACAGAGCTGTTCCCTGAGCGCCTCCCTCTGGGCTCGGCCTGGCCTGGCTCACGGCTGTCAGGCCTGGCTCACGGCTCACATGGGGATGTTCTCAGGACTGCTGCAAGAGACGCTACAGAGCCCGACAAAATGTGCACACACACTTCAGTTCACTGCACCAATAATGTCTGGGAGCTCATGGCCACTGCTTTGAGCACCTCTTGTCACTGTGGAGGCTGAAGGTAACTTATATTAATCTCATGCTATCTCAATAAATTTAGTATTAAAATATTTATACAAGTTTTTCTTTTGCTGATGTGTAGACTTTTTTTGGTGGATTCTATGTTGGAAGATACTGCTTTAAGAGCATTTTTGTTTCCCTAGTATCAATACCAGTTGCTAGTTTTTCCTCTTCTGGCTAAAAAAAGAATAGCTCTTTTAAAATTTTTTTATTGTGGTAAAATACATATAGCAAAAGCTTACCACTTCAAACCTTTTCCACGAGGAATTCAGGGACATTCGATACAATCACTTTGTGTACCCATCAGCACCATCTATTTCCAGAATTCTTTTTCTCTTACAAAACTGAAATTCTGTTAGTAGTGACCGTCCATCTTTTCTCTCCTAATCCCGTCAACCACCATTCCATATTTATACTTTTGTGATGAGCTTATTTCGCTTACCAGAATGCCCTCCAGTTTTATCTGTGCTGTGGACTAGCACTGTATAATATTCATGCCACAATAGAGATTTTTAAGGGTGAATTCCTTCTTCAGGCTCGTAATTCCTTAGCTGTTTATGTTGTTCGTACATCATGTCATCTATCCATGAACCCCTTGGTCCCTTCCGCTCCAGCCTTTGAACACGGGTGCACCTCTGGTGCACGTAAAACATGGCAAGTCTATCTCTGTACTATGTGTCCAGTGCTATACAGAATCATTTTAATAATTTGCATTCTTGATAATCCTCATTCTGTAGCATTTTCCCACCCATTTGTTTTCTGATCTGTCCCATTTTTCCTCTTCTGATCTTATGACTCGTTTTTCTGGCCTCCCTCTGGCACTGTGACTCGTGTTCCTCCCCTTGTTAGTGGCTGTGAGTCATAATATTATAGCTCTAGTCTAACAACCTTTTCCTGTATCTCGGGTTTGTTCCTGTGTGTTTGGGATCCTCGGTAACAATGTGTTTTTCTCCTTCACTTTTCCCTTCTTTTCTTCTTCAGATCTTTGTCTTCCACATTTTTAGCAATTTTCATCAGAGAAAAGAGGATTAGTGGCTTTTTAAATGTTTTTTCCTTATGCTTCCTTCCTTCCACACCCGTGGCTCTTCCTCTGCCTTCCATGACCTCAAGACTGAAGGGAACTGAAGAGTGATGTCCGAACCCGAGACAAGCTACAGAGACACCAGTGTGCTTGCGGAGGGATTTGTTTCTTGCGTGCCCTGGGTTGGACATCCTCCTTCTCTGTTCACGTGTGTTTTGTTTGTGTCACACTATTTTTCTTCCACTCTCATCACTAGGCAGTGTGACATACTCTGCTGAAAGTTTCATGGTAACAAGGAGGCTGTGGAATAGCAAATACTAGGAAATTGCTGCCTGCTGAGTTGAATCTTAGACTGTGCTGTTCTCAAGGGGGCTTTACCTTCTTCTCTTGGGAATTCCTTATTAATCTTTTCCTGTAGGTCCTATCAGTCTATCTTATAGCTCACCCGTTCATACTTTCGGGAAGTCAGAAGGCTTCAGGGCCTAGAGGGTAAATCCACAACCCTGGCCTAATGTGCAGGGGTGAACAGTGAACACTGGGCCGCACGTCACGTCTCTCTGTGGAGTTGTGTCTTACCTGCGCAGGTCAGGATGGGGGAGGCATTCCGAATATTGCTCTTTCCTCATGTGGATTTCCTGTCTCAGATTTTGTAATACATGTACAAGGGAACATCTGAAGCATTGACTAAGTCTCAAGACTTCAACGTCATAAGTAGTTCATGAGATATTTTTTCCTAGTGAGATAATATGGTGCAAGAGTTTTTCAACGCTTAAAAAACTGGACAATTTGGTTAAAATAATCTCAACAGTTATATCTCAAAATCATCTCAAAAGCTGAGACACAGGCATTCTGACAACTGCTCTCTCACAAGAGGAGTTAAAACAGTGGGGCAAATTTATGCAGCACTGATTATGTTCTGAGTCAGCATCTTTCTGGAGAAGTTTTCACTATTTCCCATTTTTCCTTTTCACATTTGGGAAATGATTTTTAGAAGCAAACTGTTTTGCAATTTCTTGGGAAACTTGAGGTTGGCCTGGCTTTCTCCAAGATGAGATAAGGGGTGAGTTGATGCTGGAAGGGGTCCCCGAGTGCCCTCAAGCCCTGTCTCTGCGCCTAGAGTGACTCTTGCACACCTTGTTACAATGCTATAGATGATCCAGCCTGTCGTTTGTGATCCTGACCCAAGAACTTCACACACTCCCTCTGGAGTGATGGAATTTTTGCTTTGTTTTTATTGGCTGGCAGCACTAGACTGACCTTGCTGAAGCTGCTGCCTTGTTATTTCTACTAGAATGTTATTTGTATTAATGTGTAAATGATATAAAAGAAGTTTGTGGAAATGATGGATATCTCATTTGGTTAATAATAAAATGGAACAAACAAGTCTGTTTTTAGAACTTTCAGAATGTTGTCATATTGTTCAGATTAAAAATGCCAGGGTAGGGCCGGGGATTTAGTTCAATGGTTCTGGCGCCTGTCATGCAAGCACAAAGACCCGGTTCGATCCTTGGTAACCACATACCTATACTGGGTGTGGAGACTCACGCCCAGCAGCAACCAGTACCACATACCACAGTGCCGGGCGTGGTGGCTCACGCCTGTAATCCCAGCACTCGGGAGGCAGAGGCAGGAGGATTGCTGATGTGATTTAAGTCTGAGCTCAGGGCCAGCCTGAACCACAAAGTGAGACCCTGTCTCAAAAAACCTTAAAAAAAAAAAAATGCCAGGGTATATTTCAGTGACTTAGTGGACAGAGTGAGACTCCAGAATAAGACAGATTGGAGTTCAAATCTTAACTCCATTACTTATTTTCTATGGTGCTGGGAAAGTATTTTAATCTCTTAGTTGGGGTGCTCATTTGTTTATACCTTCCTTTTTTTTTTCCTTCTAGAATTAAAGTCAGAGAAGTACAAGGAAAAATACAGTAATTTTCTATGTTCTTACTAACCAGAATTAGCTAGTTATGCTTATAGGACTGGATTTTTCTTTATCACTTTATTCTTCTGGCTAGTAGGAAATTAACCCAATAACATGGATACACTTTTTCCTATTCCTCATTTCTTGGGAAATAATATCTACTTTGTTGTGTTAAATAACAAAACAAGAATTAAGGTGTGTTATATGCATATATTCCAGTTCCTCAAAATGAATGTAATAATTATATGCTACAAACATGTGCTCATAATATTGGAATGCCAAAAAAATAAAAATATAGTCCTGCTACATCGACAAACTGACAAATACAATTTTTGGACATATCTACTTCTTGGTCATATTTGTAAACTTCAACTTCAGAAACTGCTGTTTAATCCATGTAGAAACGTAGAATGTGCCATAAAACTTGTTTACATAGCAAGCAATGAAAAAGAGCTTTGTAATAAATGATGGGTTGTATTTGCTAAGCTTTATGAGATAATATGGTTGAAGCACATATCAGAAAATGACATGCATAATTCAGAAAGCTATAATAAAGGCAGAATAGAAAACTGAGAAGAAAATTGCTCACTTAAACCCTGCATGAAAGATTGATTTCTTGCCTTTTACCGAACTCCCTGAACCAATGTCTGTGGTGTAATAAATGTTGGACTTTATTAATTTTTGAAGACAGGAAAGGATTGGCTTGTCAGATTATAGCCATCATTTCTATGTAATGTGTTAAAAAATCAAGATGATGAAAAATGTGGGTGATTTGTCAATTTAAATAAATGTTCCTTTCGATGGACTTCCGGGAGTGGTTTTGCACTGTGAGGGTCAAGATGGATGGTGATATAATTAAAGAAAAAAGATGCTTCTAGTGACCTGATGATATTGTTAGTGATGTCGGAAAGTGTTAAAAGTTTAAAATGTGTTTAAAAATGCACTAGATGCTTTGTACTATTATATTAATGATAAGAAAAATACTATTTAAATAATTGACTGTGTGCCAGGCACTAGAGTAAGTACTTCAGCTATATCACTTGTTCCTTAGAATAACCCTGATGGAGTGAGTAATTTCATTGTCCCATTTTGTAGGATGACTTACCTAAGACAGTTGACTTACCCAAGTTTACATGGCTACTGAGCGGCAGCTCTAGAAGCTGTGCTCTCTAGCTGCTGTTTCATTCTAACCACCTTTGTGTTTACAATTACAAGAGCATTTGCATCTGACAAGAGAAAATATGTGATAGCTTTTTTGTTTAATTTTTAAATTATTAAATAGGTACATTTTATATACGTATCATGATCATACTCAACATTCACAGTGTGTACCAGTATGACACGACTTGATTCTCATTTTTTCCCATTCCCCTACCCATCCTACACCCCCCATATACATAAGGTTTGTTTCCCTTTTTTATCATCCCAAGTTTTTCTTTCCCCTCGTTATTTACCCCTACCTCCATTTCCCTTTCAATATTTTTCTATTTTACAATATCTATCACACATTCTAGAACTCATTTACATTTCAGTTTCTCATATCAAAGAAAAGATTCAGTATTTACACATCTGTGATCTATTTATTTCACTTATGAGAGTGTCCTCAAGGTACATTCATTTGAGTATGAGTGACTCAAACTTGTCATTCTTTATGACAGAGTCATACTTCATTTTATAAAAAAACCCACATCTTCTTTATCCAGTTAATGGACATTTGGGTTGTTTCCGAAATTTAGCTATTACAAACTGAGCTGCTCCAAACATGGGTGCACATATGTCACTGTGATATGAATCTTTTAATTCTTCTGTGTATATCCCTAGCAGGGGAATAATAGAGTCAAGCGGGACCTCTCATTCTAGTTTTTTGAGGAATCTTCACATTGATCTCCACAGTGGTTGTACCAGTCTACATTCCCACCAACAATAGAGAAGGGTTCCTTTCTCCCTGCTACCTCACCAGCACTTATTCCTGATAAATTTCAAGATAGCAACTATTCTTTGTGGAGTAAAATGAAATTTCTGTTGTTTTCATCTTCATCTCTTGAATGACCAGTGATGCTGAGCATTTCTTCATGTGTTTTTTAGCTGCTTTAACTTCTTCCTTTGAAAAATGTCTGTTCATTTCAGATGCCCATTTATGAATTGGGTCTTTAAATGTTGGGGATTGATTTTTTTAAGTTCTTTATATGTTCTGGTTAGTAGCCCTTTATCTAAGACAGAGTCTCACAATGTAGTTCAGGCTAGCCTTGAACTCACTAGCCCAAGCTGGCTACCAACTCATGGCAATCCTCCTGCCTTAGCCTCCTGAGTGCTAGGATTGCAGGCATGTGCCACCATACCTGGAAAATATGTGATGTCTGAGCACTGCAGAGTTGGGAAATTTGTCAGACAGACTAAGAATAGTATTTGGATTTTTTTGTACATTGTACAAATGTTAGTCAAAATAACTATTTGTAAACACATCTGCTTAATTCTCTTGTGTTTGAAGAGAAAGCAGTTTTGTTATTGAGTGGGAAGGCATTATTCTCTGCTTGACAGCTGAGTTTATGATTTCTTTTAAATAATTTATACGTAGAGTGTCAAAAGTGTATAGTGTCCCATGCTAGCTGCAGGCAGGGGAGAGGAGAGATGCAGAAATTAGTAAGAAATAGTTGCCAGGATCAAAGGAGTTGATGGTAATTGAAGGGAAAAAGTGTGCCTGGAAGGGAGGGATGCTCGGGTGCACACGGGAGCGAAGCACGTGGAACACGGGTGTGTGATGGTTCCGTTTTTACATGACGGACCAACAGAGCCCCATCTGCTACTCTTTGTGCATCACAAAGAGAACCTGAGATACATTAGTGACTGTCTACCGTGCATCGTTCCCTGTGCTGGAAGCGACTTTGGATTTTTACAGATTGAATACCCATAATCTGACCATCTAAAATGTCCAAGGTGTGACAGGTTTTGAGTACCCATGTGATGACGAAGCCACAAGTGCAAGGTCCTCTACCGTCAGACTTTGCTTCATGCACAAAAAGATTAAAAACCCTTTATAGAATCACCTTCAGCTCAAGTGTATGACGTCTGTGTGAAGCTTAGACAGTGCTTAGGCACGGGTCTCATCCCTGAGATTTCCCATTATGTAAATGCACATATTCCAGAATCTGAAAAGGACATCCCAAATTCAAAATACTTCTGATCCCAATCATTTTGAATAAGTAATAATAAAACTGTACTTAGTATTCAAGCATAAGAGAGGTTTAAAAGTTAGAAAAACCAGGTGGTTTTTGAGGACACGGTCTGTTCCCTTCCCAGACACTGGCTTGTCTGACTGATGGTGGCCAGACTCACATGCTGCCCGGGCAGCTCTGTGGGAAGCAGGGACCGAAGACAGTGGTAACCAGAGGAGACGGTGCTGCTGTGTGGTGGAATCCACCCAGCGGTGCGACTGCTAGAAGAGGAGAACGTCGGAGTGTGTTTACTATGATCTGTCTGCTTCCTTGGGAGTTTTTCTTGATTACCAAAACTTCAGATTGAATTTAAAAAACAAAAACATAAATATGACCATTTCTGGGATACATTGGTGGATTCCTTTGTGTTTATGACAGCAAAGATAAAAGTCGATGTAGATCACCAGCTACCTGGGCTATCTTTGAACTGCTGTGGACTGTACCGGCTGGGGCTCCATAGTTTGTCTCACCTCCGAGTGTCTGTCACGTGTGTGATTAGAGGTGGGCACCGGCCTTTCAGTGTGGTCCTAACATGAGCTGAAGCTCTTTTGAGTTCAGTGCCCTGTGATTGAACCACAACTGAACATTCCACTAATCTGCATGTTGAGAACATAGGAAGGAAAAAGTGGATCATTTCTGTTCAATGTTTCTTTTGAGTCAATGTTTTCATATTGACTTTTGAAAGACAATGCAAATTCTTCTTAAGCAGGTCTGGGTTTTTCTGTGAGTTATTTTGCTTAGCATAATATTTTTGGTTAAAATTTTTTCATCCGGATTCATAGCTGCTTTGAAAGTAGCAACAGGAGGGGCTGGAGAATTAGCTCAGTGGTTCCGGCACCTGTCTTGCAAGCGAAAGGACCTGGGTTCGATTCCCCTGTAACCAGATACAATACTGGGCGTGGAGACTCACACTCAGCAGCAACCAGTACCACAGACCACAGTGCCGGGCGTGGTGGCTCACGCCTGTAATCCCAGCACTCGGGAGGCAGAGGCAGGAGGATTGCTGTGATGTGAGTTGGAGGCTGAGCTCAGGGCTAGTCTGAACTACAAAGCGAGATCCTATCTCCAAAAAAAAGAGAAAGTAGCAACAGGACAATTGTTTATATGGAGGCAAAAATGACGAAGTATGGTTATTCAAAAATATTTTTCTGAATTAATTTTTTTTTTTTTTTAGGTTTTTTGAGACAGTGTTTCACTCTTGTAGTTAAGGCTGGCCCTGAGCTCAGCCTCCAACTCACATCACAGCAATCCTCCTGCCTCTGCCTCCCGAGTGCTGGGATTACAGGCATGAGCCACCACGCCCAGCACTGTGGTAATGTGGTACTGGTTGCTGCTGGGCGTGAGTGTCCATGCCCAGTATGGTATATGGTTACTGGGGAATCGAACCGGGTCCTTACACTTGTAAGACAGGCGCCAGAACCACTGAGCTAACTCCCCGGCCCCCTCTGAATTTCTAAGAATTTTTTAAAATAAGGTTTAATTTGGTTTCAAAAGTAAGACTACTATCACAGCAGCTTGGAATATAACCAGTGTAATCATAAAACAATAAGGACATAAATCTATACAATAACTTATGCCCTTTAATTTTATATACATATACATAATCAGGCACATTTTTAAACTTTCAGACGATGATTTGGGCTCAGTTTACTTGCCAGAACTTCTGTACCTGTCTTAGAGGCTTGGAGAATGAGACTGAAAATAATGCAAAATTCTTTGAGTTTTGCTGTTGTTTGTTTGTCTTTGTTTTTTTGAGTCAAGATCTCACTATTCAGGATGGCCTTGAATTCACTGTATAGCTCAAGGTGGTTTTGAACCACAGAGATCCTTCTGCCTCAACTTCCCAAGTGCTGGGATCGTACATGTGCAGTAGCATGCCTGGTATAATGTAAAATTCTTGACTTATAATTCTTTTAGTACTGAGGATCAAACTCATGACTTTGCACTTGCCAGGCAGGTGTGGCACCACTGAGCTACATCCCTGGCCCCTACTAAAAATTTAGTTTGTTCAGAATTTGCTTGTTAAGCCAGACAAATATAATACATTTTATAGTTTTTTTTAATAAGAAGGACTGACAGCAAAATGATTCTTCTTGGTTTATAGTTTAGTTTACTTGGAAATATAACACTGCAAATTACATTCTGTAAGCATTATAGTTGGCCATTTAGTTTACATTGGATTAAGGTATTCAAATAGAATAATTGTCTCTCTGCATACTAATTGAAGATTACTTGCAGAGACTCATAGGGTTGGAAGCTATTTTTCTGCCTCACTCACATCATTTTAAATGTCTTTTCCAGCACTGTCCCTGCTGTGTGGCAGGCTCTGTCCTCCAGCCAGAGGTGTTTGGGGTCTCCTTGGGGCTGTGTCTCATTAGCTGGAACAGACTTCGATTTTCTGACACCTGGCTGTCTACAACTCCCACTTAGCACATCTGATTTATCTTTGGGTAAACACAAAGCTAATCTCAGGGTTAGATTACCAAGAGAGTGAGGGCACCAGGGCAAGAAAGCAAAAGAGGAGATCTGGCAAGGACATCAGGGACATTCTGGCCAGATGGACTTGCCTTGTGAGGAGGGCCTGGGTCCTGTGCAGGGCTGGACCGCTCACAGTGCCATGCGAGCCGCTTCCCTTTGCAGTCAGAACACATGCTAATGGAAGGGCACCCAGAGGTAAATGAATGAACCCTGTGCCTGCTTGTGTCATGCACAGGACAAGCTGCCTGACTTCTGCTGTACCGTTCATTGATCAGAACAACGCAAATGTTCATGCTAAGGATGAGGAAACCAATACCCATAATTAAATCTCTTGCCCAAAGATATAAAGCGAGTAAGCACTGGCAGTGGAATTCTCACCTTGTTCTGCTGTGGCCAGCGCTTTCCCACTTGTGGCATTTCCTCCGGGAGGGTCTTAGCAGCTGCGGTGACCTCTGTGCTTTCATGCAGCCCCTGTGAGCCTGTGCATTTGTGTCACTGCTGGACAGACTGAGCTTGCAGCAGGCAGGATTCTAGGCCTGGCAAACCCACATTATTACTGAGTCTAATCTAATCTCTCTTTTTCATGACATTTCTCTCTCCTTATAAAAATAAAACATTCCTTTCAAAGGCATCACCCTTCTCTCTAGCCACATGAATCTGCACCAGTCAGGTGAGAAACTTCTTTATTTCCTTCACCTGGGTCAAAAGTATCACAGAGTAGCTTGGTGTTAAGGGTCAGGGGGTCTGACTTGGCCTCGTTAAATGAGAGTCATGTCTTCTAAAGCGATGAGTCCAGATTTTCCAGTTCCACTCTACAGTTATAAAAAGAACAGATGAGCTTAGGACTTGTCTTATTTTCAGGTAAAATGTAATAGCTCCACTAAACAAAGTTCCGGGGAAGCACTGGCACATGTGTTGTTTAAAAGGTACATCTCAGTACCTCAAAAAAGTACAAAGAGACTATATATGAGCCTTCCTCACTGCCCTCATCACTGTGCTCACTGAACCAGAAGCTCCTCGAGAGCAGAGCGTGATGATTTCTGATAGGTCCCCACATGGCTTTTATCATTGCAATGGATAAGCATTTATCTCATGAGAGAAAGAATAAAGGAAATATAAAGATGACTTATTATGGAGAAAGAATGCTTACCCTGTAGTACAGTGTCTCAGTCATTTTGAGGCAAGAAAGTGGTTCACAGAAAATAACAGGTCGAGGAGAATAATATGGTGATTTCTGAAACCTTAGGTCAATTATGTGTCTGAGGTTATATGCATTGGGCTATACGGGTTGTAAACACATTTCTAGTGTGGCACTCAGACATGGGATTTCTTATTCAACTGTGGGTAGAATTATTATATTGGATACATTTTTCATTTAGAAGTTTGATCTGTAAATAGAACTGATATTTTCCCCCCCTTGGATCTTTCATCTAAAATGTTAAGTGAGCTTGGAGGAAATGCTGGGAACAGCTTGTTTTTGAAAAAAATCTTTTTGGAGTGTGTAGTCCTGAGGAAATCTAAACAAGAATGCTAGGAGACAGAAGAGTAAGACCGAATGTGATTTGTGGTTGGAAGTTCGATGCTTCTCCGTTTCATGTGTGATAATGCCCTTTTTCTGGATTTAATGGATCCAAAAACCATACCTGGTTGTTTTAAATGATACCTGTATTTAAATAGAGAAATTGTCTTTATGACTAAGAGGAGAAAATTGTATGAAAAGAAAGTAAAATGTCTCATGTACGTAATGTGCCGTGTCAGATAGTCGTGGGGTTTTCTTCTCGCCCCTCAGTGTCTTCCTGCTGCCCCGCTGCTGGGCCTCTCATGGGTGGGGAGCTGTTTGGATTCTCATCACCATGAGCTGATGGGAGGGGGCTCCATTCTGGATAATGGATTGAAGGGACTTCTTAAGGTCCTATTTTTACATAGGTCTGAGGAGAATGTTAACTTCTTCTGTTACTGGCCCTACATACAGTGTCAGTCCTTTTTCCATCACTAAACAAAGTACTTGAGATAATAAATATATAAAGAGAAAAGGCTTATTTTGGCTGGTAGTTTTGGAGGTGTCTCCGTAGTTAGTGGTCCTATCACTATAAGTATGTAGTGAGGGAGCATGCAATGGCCGGAACACATTGTGGGGCCAAATACTCACCTGGTCGGGAGCCAAGAAGCAAACAGGAAAAGGAGGAAGCCAGCACCCCACTGTCCCCCAAAGGGCATGCCCCAGTGACCCCCACTGTGGCCTGCCTCTTAGAAGTTGTATCACCTCCCACTAATTCCAAACTGGGAAACAGGCCTTTGCAGGGCACACAAGGGCCAAGCTCCAGCAGGTACAGTAAATACGAGGCATGTATAGATGTTATTTTTACTACTGAAGATTCATTCACCAACCTTTAAAAACCTGTTGGGAGGAGGAAGAAGGGAACAGCAGCTTTTATGCCATCCATTTCCCCCAGTTTTAGTTAGCAGGAGAAACAAGTGTTCCCTCCCGTCTCCTGCCTGGTGCGAGACTGCATGGATCTGATGATCTGGACCGATCCCTCTGACCTCAGAGACGTACATGCTCATGACCACTTCCAGGAGCTCTGCAGCCCTGTGGACGCGCAGCAGGCCTGAGAGCAGCCAACTTCCGGAGGTTTCTCTGTCCCAGCAGCAGCCAGCCAGGGCTTTTTCTCTTGGTAATTGTCGCTGCAGTTCTGTTCATTCCCTGAAGAAAAGCACGTAGTCCTTTTTTATTTTAAAACTTAACTGTTAAACAAAAATAGTAGCAATAGGACCCTAGCAAAGCTTCAGGCCCAACTCCCCTCTAGAAGCCCTAGGGGACATGGCTTTTCTTCCTTACGCTATCCTTGCTATTCCTTGGAACTTCTTCCTGTCTTCTATTTAAAGAAAAGTTTGCTTTTTAGAAAGCCACTTTCCCAGCATGTAGGCTTGAAGACGATGCAGAGAGTGCCAGATGGTCATGACTCCCTGTGTCAGCCAGGGAGCTGGTGTCTCTGGGAATGTCCCTGGGGTACTGGACTCTCAGATACTCAGGGCATTTCCTCCAAGCATCATTTTCTTTAGCAATACAAAAACGGTTGGTTATGCAACGTAAAACTTATATCGAGCTGCCTTCCTTTCCCCCACACTCACCTTCGGCCATCATCAGTGTTATGAACTGAGCTAAGGTGTGATTTGCACGCATGTGAGTTGTTTGGTCAGTGACAGTCACTCAGTGAGGCGGTGCATTGGCCTGGCCACTGAGAGCTGCGGGCAGAGTCCACGCCTGGGAGCTGTGACTTCACCTTTGCTTTTGGAAAACAATATTCCAGACATGAAATAAGAAACTATGAGTCACATAATAAATATAATTCTAGACTTGTGCTGTGGTTGCTTTTATAGCATTGTATTTTAGTACTTGTTTAATTATCTGTTTGCTACAAAAGCTGGCAGTCCTGGCTTTCCTTGCCAATGTAAACAAAATACTATTGCTTTATTTCCTTTGCTACTTATTCCCGTAATAGTAGATCCCTTTCCTGCAGTTCCAACTTCTAAGCAGTTTTAGAATGGGCAGTCTTCAACAAAGCTTTTTTCTACAAATCAGAGTCCATTTTCCCTTGTAATCAGTCTAAAGGAGAGAAAATGGATGTTCGCTTCAAAGGTAACCAAGCTCCTTTACTGGTAGGAAGAAAAGTATTATAACTGAATGAAAAGTATGGACAGGTCTTTTCATAACGCATCTGGTGGCCTGGCAGTACAGGGTCTAGACCTTGCCTTTGGTAATCCAGAAATTTGATTTCTTCTGCTCCCTGAGCAGTTGAGTGAACTCAGAGGCCCTCGCTGTTGTTAAGTGGTCTGTAGAGTGTCTCCTCTGCCACAGCCTGTGTGGGAGAGGACGTCCTCCCCGCCCGAGCACAGCTGGCCGCTTCTGCTCTGGGCAGGTGAGGCTGCCCCTCACGCCAGCTTCGTGGGAGACACTGAGTATGAATAGCCTCTCGTTACAGTGCAGCACAAACCCTTGGAGGCTCGAGTGGCGGAGCGCTCTGGAAGACAAGACTGTGTGTGCAGGGCCTGGCTGCTCTTCCGCAGTTCCCCGCTCCTTCCAGTTAGTTCTCTGCCTTTGCCTGTCGGTGTCTGCCCCTCTCTCCAGCCCCAACGTGTGTCAGGCTGTCTGCAGCACTGGCTAGATGAAGGCAGACCACAGATCATGTTCTGTTGCCCCCAGCAGAGCTGAGATAGGCTGGGATAGCCAGTGGATAGATAATTAAAATTAGGAGGAAGCTAAAGGAACACACACCCAAACTGCAAAAGTGCTGGGCCCATAGAGGACATATTTCTGAACCTGAGTGTGGTGCAGAAGGTTAGGAAAGCTGCTGCGATCCATTAAGATGGCCGGGTTAGATAATGACTTCATCTTTTAGAGAGATGGCCTAGCAAAGAGTACTGTTTTTTCTGAGCCTCTTTCCCTCAGTCAGATTCCTCCAACTGAATAGCTTATGCATCCCATAATATCCTTTTTTTTTTTTGCATTGGCAGATCGCTAGTCCATTTAAACATATTTATTTTACTTTTTTTTTTTTTTTGAGGTAGGGTCTCCCGGTGTAGTTTACACTGGCCTGGAGATCACAACAGTCCTCCTGCCTCAGCCTCCTGAGTGCTGGGAGAATTAACATTTCTAACATTGCTCTCATATCCTGGGGGTACTTCACAAATCCTCAGATATACTAATAACCAAATGAGCATACCAGACTTAAGGGAATAATTCCTTTTATTGGTGTATTCAGTCACAGTGTGAAAGCATTTAGAAAATATTCACTATTCTTTTCAGTCTATTGAAGCCATTGTTTCTGGTATTAAATTATTTCATTGTTGGCCATTTGGAGCCTATTTATTTATTTGGCTTTTGTGTTCTTCTGACAAGATGCCATTAAACTTAGAGTGCTTCCCAGAGGGAGGAGGATTGCTGAGAGTTCCAGGCTGGCCTGGGCTGCATAGTGAGTTCAGGGCCAGCCTGACCCACAAAGTGAGACAGTCTCAAAAACAAAACTAAAAAATGAAACAAAACAAAACTTGAAGCACTTCCTTCCTTCTGAGTTCAGCAAGATTATTTCAGGCTCACCTTGTTATCTTCTTCTGGTCCAGCCCTGGAACCAGTCCTTCCTCAAAAATCTTTGTCCCTTGTAGTGAAGGAGTGGTTTTTCAGCTCCACAACCTTGAGGCTTGTTGATTGCTACAGACTTGTCTGTTCTTCTAAACAGACTGACTGACCAATTTTCAAATATACTATTGGAGTATTTTAAAAAACTTTATTTTTTATTGTATTTTTCACAATACCCAAAACATCTTGGTTCCATTGGACTTTAATACAGTTATTTATTTGTATTATCCTATTGTGCATATGAAGATTAAAAACTCCAATATTATTAATAACAAGAATATCAATGAAATTTAAGATTTGTGGCTCTATTTGTCCTTAGAATATATAGCACTATTGATATAAAGTAAAAACATGTGTTATAAATATATATTTTAATTGACTATTGGCACATTTTGCATATAGTTTATCATATTCAGCGTTAAAAATTTGTATCTGTATATGATACATCTTGATTCTCATTTTTTCCTTTCCCTTGCCTTCCCTTCCACTCCCAACCACTGTATACAAAAGCTTTGTTTTCAGTTTTTTGTTTTTACTGTCAATTTTTTCTTTCCTTTATTTTCTCCTACTCCCCCTTTATCTTTTCCCTTTGAATATTTTCCTCCTATTTCACAATATCTATCATACATTCTGGACCTCATTTATACCTTTCTCATACTAGAGAGAAGATATAGTATTTATACATCTGTGTCCTATTTATTTCACTTATGAGTATGTCCTCAAGATATATCCATTTGAGTATAAATAACTTAAATTTATCATTCTTTATGGCTGAGTAATGCTCCATTTTATTAAAAAACCCCAAATCTTCTTTATCTAGTCTCTAGTGGATGGGTATTTGGGCTGTTTCTCAGATTTAGCTATCACAAACTGAGCTGCTATACACATGGGTGCACATATGTCTCTGTGATATGAACCTTTTAATTCTTTTGTATGTATACCTAACTAGGAAATAGCAATGTCAAATGGGACCTCTAATTCTAGTTTTTTGAGGAATCTCCATACTGGTTGCTACAGTGGTTGTACCAGTCTACATTCCCACCAGCAGTGGAGAAGGGTTCCTTTCTCCTCACAGTCCTGCCAGCATTTGGTTGATTTCATGATAGTCATTCTTTGTGGGATGAGATGAAAATCTCGGTGTTGTTTTCATCTGCATCTCTCAAATGATCAGTGATGCTGAGCATTTTTTCATATGTTTCTTTACTGCCTTTACTTCATGTGAAAAATGTCTATTTCAGATGCCCATTTTAGAATTGGATCTTCAAATTTGGAGGTCTGATTTTTTAAAAGTTCTTTATATATTCTAGATAGCAGTCCTTTGTGTGAGGACCAGCTGATAAAATTCTTTTCCCAACTTGTATATTGTTCTTTTGATCTATTGGTGGTTTCTCTTGCTGTGCAGAAGCTTTTTAATAAGAGGAGATCCTAGTTGTTGATTCCTTCTGCTAGTTCCCATGCTGCTGAGGTTTGGTCATAAAGTCTTTCCCTATGCCAGTGTCTCTAAGAGTTCTACCTAACTTCTCCTCCTGCGGGCTTAGTGTTTCTGTTCTAGATCTCTAATCCACTTTGATTTTAGTTTGATGCCTTGTGAAAGACATGGATCTAGCTTTAATCTCTGGTAGGTTGAAACCCAGTTTTTCCAGCAGCACTTATTCAAGAAATTATCTTTTCTCCATGGAGGGTATTTGGCTCCTTTGTCAAAGATGTGGTGGCTTAGTATGTCTGGAGTTGTTTTCATGTTTTCTGTTCTATTGATTCACATGTCTGTTTCTTTGTCAGTACCATGCCGTGGTTTTTTGTTTTTTGTTTTTTAAATCACAGTGGCTTTATAGTATAGTTTCATGTTGCCATGAAAGTTCCCTGCCATATCCTTGTTGCCTAGAATTGCTTTTGCTACTCTAGGTCCCTTGTGGCTCCAGATGAAGTTTTGGGTTATTTTCTCTAAATCTGTGAAATATGCTACTAGGATTTGTATTATGATTGTGCTGAATGTATATAGTAGTTTTGGCAGGAGGCCATTTTGAAAATATTGGTTCTTCCTTCCCGGGAGCAAGGGATGTCTTTCCATTTTTTGGTATCCTATTCAATCTACTGTTTCAGAGTGCTGTGGTTTTCAGAAAAGAGGTCTTTTACCTCTTTTGTTAGATCGATTCCTAAATATTTTATTTTTTTAGGTGTTATTGGGAAAAGAATTGTTCCCTCTATTACTCAGTTAGTCTATTATGTGTATATAGCTATAAAGGTTATTGTTTTTTGGTTGTTGACCTTGCGTCCAGCCATTGTACTGAACCTGGCAGTGTTTTGGCTGAGTCTTTGGTATCTTCTATATATAGTATCATGTCATAACAAATAGTGACAGTTTATCTTCTTCCTTTCCTATCTTTATTCCATTTTTAAAAATGTGTGTTATAAATCAACTTGTTTTTCTATGTTCTGATGCTATGACTGGGATCTTTAGCTTGATTTTCAGTGTTCCTTCTTTGTTTCCACACTCTTTCCTTCCCCCCAAGTTTTTGTTGTTTTTTTTTTTTTGAGACAGGGTCTCGCTTTGTGGTTCAGGCTGGCCCTCAGCTCAGCCTCCAACTCACATCACAGCAATCCTCCTAACTCTGCCTCCCGAGTGCTGGGATTACATGCATGAGCCACCACGCCCGGCACTGTGGTATGTGGTACTGGTTGCTGCTGGGTGTTGTTATGTGGTTACCGGGGAATCGAACCCGGGCCCTTGCGCTTGCAAGACAGGCGCCGGAACCACTGAGCTAACTCCCCGGCCTCTCACACTGGTCTTTTTGAGTCCGGTTTATTTCACTTAACACGAAGATCTCCAGTCCTGTCCTTTGCCTACAGACGTCTTTCTTTATAGCTGACTCGTACTCCACTGCATGTATGCCGGGTTTTCTTTATCCAGTCATCTGTGATGGGCATCTAGGCTGGTTCCATATCTTGGCTGTTGTGAATTGTGCCACAGTAAACATGGGTATGCAGTCTCAGTAGAATGCGGACTTTAATTTCTTTGGGTATATACCAAGGAGCGTTATAGTTTGGTCATATGGCAGTTCTATTTTTAGTTTTAGTTTTTTTTACTGATTTCCATAGTGGCTGTACTATTTACAGTCCTACCAGCAGTGTGGAAGAGTTCATTTATATCTTTTATTTATAGATAGGGTCTCACTATGTAGCTTAGGCTGGCCTTGAACTCACTATGTAGTCTAGGCTAGTCTTGAAGTCACAGCGATCTTTCTGCCTCAGCCTCTCAAGTGCTGGGGTCGCATGCATACGCACTGCCACTTTCCCTGCTCTGGCCTGATTTTACCTACGCCTTTGCCAGCAATTTCTTTTTTGGGGGTATTTTTGAGGATAGCCATTCTGAGCGGTGGAACCTTAGTGTAGTTTTGATTTCCATTTTCTTAATGGCTAAAGATATTGAACAATTATTTCCGAATACTTATTGGCTATTGGCATTTAAGAAGTGTTTGTTCATTTTATTTGCTCATTTATTGATTAGCAACTTGATTGTTCTTGTTGTTTCTCTAGCTCCTCATGTATTTTAGAGATTAACCTTCTTCTGGAAGAGTAGCAGGCAAAGGTTTTCTCCTATCCTGCAGGCTGTCTGTTCACTCTGTTGGTTGTTTCTCCTATTGTGAAGGAACTTTTTAGAGCGCTGTGGTCTCATATCTTTGATTCTATTTCTTGAGCCATTGAAATTCGACTTGGCAAGTCTTTGCCTGTCTCTATGGATGGCTTCAAGTGTTTCCCCTGTGTGTTCTTCTAGCAGTTTCATCCCTATATGTTTTTAAAATTTATTTTTTTGTTGTTCATTAACTGGTGTTTCTTTTTCTAAAGATTAGCAAATGCAAGCATTTTTATATCTGCTACATGCTCTCCTCATTTTTATGGTAGATACTCCGCTGTAGTTTAAGGATGGCTTTTTTTCTTTTTCTTTTTTAAAAGGAGTAGTGGTGATTAATATTTGTTAAGAAATGCTGAAGCTCAGGCGAGGTGAAGAAACACTTGTTTTTAAAAAGGGAACACTGTTCTAGATATTCAGTTTTCCCCAAGGGTAAGTCTTTTAAAAAACGATTCTCCTTAACGAGCCCATCACGCCTTCCCCAGGAGCAGGAAAGAGTTTTAGCGCACTTTGAGACCAAGCTGGTGCTTCCTAGGCCGCGCGGCTCCGAGGACTCTGGGCCCGAGGCCGCCCAGTCCCGGGACGGGCTCGGAGCCCCGGCCAGTCTGCGGGCTCTGGGCTCAGTTCGGCGGCCGGGCGCCCCGCCTGCTCACCACGAGCCGGGATTGGGGCGCAGCGCCGCCCCCGCCCCGCCTCCGCGCTCGCCCGCCCTCCCTGCGCTCTCCGCTCGGCGGCGCAGGCTCCGCACTGCAGATGCCCGGCAGCTCCCAGTGCCTCGCCGGTGCCCGCGACCCCGAGCGCCCGACGTCCACGCTCCTGCTGGCCTCGGGGCCCTCGCGGCCCGACGCGCCGAGTCCCGGCTGAGCGCGCCGCCGTCCGGGGCCGCCCGGTCGCTCTCGGATGCGGCAGGACAAGCTGACCGGCTCCCTGCGGCGCGGGGGGCGATGTCTGAAGCGGCAGGGCGGCGGCGGCGGCGGCGGCGTGGGCACCATCCTGAGCAATGTCCTCAAGAAGCGCAGCTGCATCTCACGGACCGCGCCCCGGCTGCTCTGCACGCTGGAGCCGGGTGAGGAGCCGGCGCGGCAGGGCCCCGGGCGGGACGAGCTCGCTGGGCCGGGTCCCCCGGCGGAGCCTCTGCGCGGGGCAGTGGGACCGCCGCGCCCGCTCCGGAGGTCGCGCCGCCTATTGTGCTCGGGCTCGGGGAAGCCAGACCTCGGAAAAGGAGTGTGGGGCGGAGAGAGGGCCGCTTTGACCCCCGGTTTGGAGGCCAGAGCAGCAGCTGAGAAGACACAATCGAGCATTTTCCGGAGCGTCCGGTGGGGCGAGGGCCGGGCGGGTGCCGCGGAGCCGCGGTCTGCGCGCGGTGTCACAGGCCGGAGCGCCGCGCCGCGGGCGGTCGGGAGCGCGCCTCCCGCCGCGTAAACAGCGCTGCTTCCCGTAAACAGCGCTGCGGGTCTCCTGACCGCGCCGCCCACACCCTTCCCCGGGGTTACGCCCGGTTCTGCCCCCTGGCACCGAGGATCTCTCTGCCGGAGGTGGCTGCAGGGGAGGCAGCTGTACTCGCGCCGGTGCTGGGCGCCCGCCTTTCCGGGGCGGCCCCCGCTGGGCTCCGCACGGGGTCCCGGTCTGTACTCGGCCCAGCGCCCCTGGGACCCGCTGTTACCCAGCTGCGGGAGGGTCTGCCGGGCTCCGAGTCCCGCAGGACGGAACGCGCCGCTGCGTCCCGAACCTCGTGGTTTCTTTGTTTTTCTCCCCACGGAAGTGTCTAGTTGCGGAGACTGTAGTATTTGTTCACCGTGTTAGTCCCACCCTCACCCCTTAAAAAAATCTCCTTCCCACGTTGTTTTGTATTTCTGAATCCGAACAGCTGTGATTATCAGATGAAACATAAGCCTTCTCTTCTCCCGTATTCGGTTAGAAGAAAAGGGTTGAAAATGACCTGATGTAAGCTTTTACACGCAGGCAGCAATGATCCCTTCCACTTAAATCCTCTGGCTCCTTTTCGCTCGTGAGAAAATAGTTGTGGTTTTGGCTAACCAACCCCAGCTGAGGTTCGGCTCTTGCAAGCAAACAACGTAACGCCGAACAGGTGCCCCCAGAAGTCAAGGAGCATATTTGGTTAAACGTGTGGGGAACCTAGCTGTTTTTTTTAGGGTGGCAGGAACAAGGGAGACTGGCTATTACGTAAAGCAAGCGTTTGGATTCAGCACCGCGAGCCTGGACAGCACCCCGGGACATTCTGCCTCTCTGGGCTTTAAATTGTGCCCGGAAACTGGAATGCCTTTGGGGGATCACCGGGATCGCTCTAGGGGGTGATTTAAATTATCCCACAGAGATGTGAATCGGTGGGGTGCTTAATATTTCTTTAGAGAAGAAAGTAATCTGTCCAGGCAGAGTATGGTTTTGACCTGGAAAGTTTGAAAAAAAAACAAAACAGAAAATTAAGGGTTTGAGTGATTGCCTGCCGGCGATTCCCCATCATCCCTTGACTGTAGAAGTCTAGGGCCCAATGCGTGTATCCATACTCTCCTCCACGGCTCTTCCAAGAAGAGTTAAGTGCTGTCACAAGCTTGGGTAAATCAGATACATCTCTTTCTAGTTTCCTGACTCCATATGTATGTCTTTAAAGAGACCAGTTTACTTCGTTGTAACGAAAGTTATATGATGATAATTAAGTATCATTGCTGTATAAACTCTGAGGATTATTCCTAAGCATGGGAGTTGTGGAGATATTTTCAATATGCTGAACCTGCGATCCATATCTTAGAAGCAAAAATATCTTCATTTGATTTTCACAATTTGTAAAACTGTTGTTGTTAGTGTTGGGACTTTAAAGCAATAAGTCTTTTAAAAGTAACTTAAAATGCTATTGATTTTGAAGTTGAAGAAAAGGAATATATCCAACACTTTCAGATTTGATTATGAGGTTTAGAGGATTTAAGCAGGGACAATAATTGTCATTATCTCACTTCAATAATGGCACATAATTCTAGTATGGAATTCTAATTAGAGGTTTTAATATAAGTACTAAAATACAGTGTTGATATACTTTCCTATTTCTGTTCTGTACATTGAGGTTCTAATCAAAGTATATCTAAAATTGCAGATTCTTGCGTTTAGAATTCTGTTTCATTTTTAGCTTATAGTTGGTAATTAAACACACATTGTTTTGTCTTCAATAAATATATCAAGACAGTTTAAAATTATATGAAAATGTCCAAATGGAATTGTTATAATGGTTCACTCCATTATGAGAAGAAAGGCAATTATCTCCCTCCTTTCTCTCTCTGTCTCCTCCTCCTCTGTCTCTCCCTCCCTCCCTCCTTCCCCCCTCCTTTCTGTTCCCTCCTTACTTGGTTGTGCTGAGTATCAAACTCAGGGCCATCTGCATTGCTAGGTAAGCACTGTAACACTGAACTACCCCCAAAGTCCCACGGTACTATTTTACAGCTTCTGATATTCCACTGAGGTTACCTTACTAGTCTTAGTCCATGCAAGTATCCTGAAGAAACAAACTGTTAAGAAGTCCGTCCATTATTTCATAAACATTAATTACACCATGCTAGGAGATTGAAATACAGTCACCATACCAGTGTTAGACATTAGTAACCTGATTTTAAAGATAAAAGCATTGAGGCTGAGACCTATGAAATAGTTTTTGATGTCTAGGAACCAAAATTGAATGGAGTCTCTGACTCTGGACACTGTCGCCCTGTGTATGATGAACTCTGGCCTAAGATATTTTCTATTTTAATAAAAAAATCCTTTAAAAGAAGATATTTTCATTTGATTACAATTAACATTTAGTAAGTATATATTTAAAATGTGGCAATTCAGTAAAATGAAGCTTTTATTTTTTGGTCTAAGTTGGCATAATTTCCATAAATGACTCTGTGTGTATTTTCTTTTAGGAGTTGATACAAAATTGAAGTTCACTCTTGAGCCGTCGTTAGGTCAAAATGGTTTTCAGCAGGTAACTTGGTTTTTGGCTTGGAGTACACTCATTCTGGGGAAAAAGCCGGGCGCACCGACATTCATTTTTAAAGTGAGAATATTGACATTTACTTTTACATGCTAAGAAGAGGTCACTTTTTGTTTGTTATTTCAGATAAAATAACTCTTGAAACTACAAGTAAGCTGGGTTTATATGTGCTATGAAAAATTGTGTACTTCCCATAAACTGTACAAGTGTAAAAACATTCAAATAACCACATTTCTGGTGTTCTGAACTCCTTAAAAATGTTTTGGTTTTGGAAGCAGAGCTTTCAAGCCATGGAATGTATATTGTCATGGGTGTTTTCCTGGCTCCTTACAGGGCAGCGTTTGGAGGTTGTCGCAGCCTTTAGATCGATAGCTTCTGGCTGAGAGAAGCTTTAATAGTTTATCCTAGTGTGCTGTACTAATTTTATCATATTCTTTGGATGTCAAGAGAAAACTTTGAAAAGTGGTTCTATAGGCCAGTATTCACTGATACTTCTTCGTTTGCTCCCAGTGGTATGATGCGCTCAAGGCCGTTGCCAGATTGTCCACAGGGATCCCGAAGGAGTGGCGGAGAAAGGTAAGGTGGCTTCACAGGCTGCAAGAGGAGAGGATTGCTCGTGTCCCTCTGTAGCATGCCTTTAAAGTGCATTTCAGGTTTGTCTCTTTATCACCCATGCACATGCTACGCATTTATCGATCCGTTCGTTCTGTGCTGAGTATTGTCCTAGGTGCGAGGGATTCAGCAACGGAAACAAAAACAGCAGACAGAAGTTTTTGTCCTCAAGGAGCTTACAATGAATAACATGCAAAGTATGTCAGATGGTGATAAATGCTATGCGTAAAAATAAAACACACAGAAAGAAAAAAGGCAAGTGTGGGAGAATGGGGTAAGGAGGTGGAATTTTAACTAGCAAGTGGCATGTGAGTGGGGCCCTGAAGAAGGTGAGAAGTCAGCCATGCACCACCCGGGAGGAGACAGAGCAGGTGGGGAAATGGTGCGTGCAGGGCCTTCAGGCAGGAGCGTCTCAGGGGTTGGAGGGAGTGGAGCCCAGGTAGCAGCTGCGAAAAGCAGCAGGACGGAGGGTCAGAGGCAAGGTGGGGGTAGGTCACACGGCCCGAGGCTGTGGCAGGAGCCGGGCTGCTGCTAAATGGAAAATATGAGAGACCAGGACTGACCAGAGGTGAGGTGGTAGAGGTGGAGGGTCAGATGCTAGATGTGTGTGGACAGCTCAGCTGACATGAATCCCTAGTGCACTGAATATAAGGTATAAGAGAGATGTTAAGGATGACATCGAAACTTTGGCCCGAGTGACTAGAAGGGTAGAGTTGCTATTCAGAGGGTTGAGAGGAGCAGGGGTTCGAGTTTGGTACAGATATCTATGTAGAGATACGTGCATCCTTTTCAAAGATGGAAAATCTTGACTATTCCTTGTCTTGGTGCATTACGTGATGGTTTTAGATCTCATAAGCTTGAGATCCTGTTAGCTGTCTAAACTGAAGGAATTAAGTGGGCATTTGGAAATAATGACTTTGCCAACTTATGTTGAAATACTAAAACTTGAAATATATTTTTAGGATATTAACTTATAAATCCAGTTTTAATACTTCTGAAATTCAAATATTGTGGGATTCTAAAAATAAAAACGGCATTATGAAATACATTTTCTACAAACCTATTTTCTGAGTAAGATAAATGAGTAAAAATATCCAGTGTCTTTTTTAAAGAAGTTATTCACATGGGAGTCCATCTGTTAGTTTTGTGTTTGTGAGGGAGGAATGGTTTAACAGCAGAGGGCTCCATGATGGAAAAGGCCCCTTCTTCACGAATCCCCAAAGTGGCTCTTGCCCAAACATAGGGAGCAATTCAAAGCCAGTAAGAATTCAGCTAAAATAAAATTTCAGCAAGCTGAACTAAGTTTGAAAAAAATGTTGCTTTATTCTCAGTAGTATACATCATGTTGGGGTTGTTGCGTATGTGTAGTACAAACTCCACAAATATTTATGAAAGGGTTAATAAAAAGCCCTAAAGGGTACAATTCAGTGTAGTAAAAAATTTGAGGGGGTCTTATAAATCACTATGTATAAGCTATATGTGGTCTAGGAGCAGTTCTGTTTTCTTATTCAGATGCAATATTTATTTTCCAGTAAAAGTGAAACTACATATTCTACTTCAGCAATCTTTATGTAATGTTTTAGGTTTGGTTGACTTTGGCAGATCAGTATTTGTACAGCATAGCCATTGACTGGGACAAAACCATGCGCTTCACTTTCAATGAGAGGAGTAACCCTGACGATGACTCCATGGGGATTCAGATAGTCAAGGTAATGCCCTGACCCTGGCCCCTGTTCTGATCATCCTCACCTCTTAAGACCCACATGATTCCCAGGCAGAGGATCAGATGGTCTCTGCAGTATGGTCTGGATGTCTACGTGTTTCTGCCACCTTTTCAAAGATGGAAAACCTTGACTGTTCCTTGTCTTCATAACTTCAGTTGTTGCCAGTAGGAAGAAAATTCTTCCATCTGTATTCAGTTTATTTATCTTCCTTACACCGTAGAAGGTTGAAATTCCTGCCTCGTTTTTTTTTTTTCCCATGTAGGGTCAGTGCTGTGCACTATGTTTTTCCATCATAGATAATTGTTGAGAAGTTAAATATACTTCATATTAGAGTCATTTGGCTCTTATTAGGGTCTTTGCTAACTTTCAGATTCTTAATTTATATGAGTTAAGTTAACCAATGGATCTATGTTAAACCAGGTGGTTGAGAGTTCTAACGAGCTTTGGAGACAGCTGTGCTGTGTCTACTTGTATTATTACACTTGCTGAGAGCCTGGTGCCAAAAGCCAAGGATGCAGATTTCCTTTGATGACAAAAATTACATAAGGCGTTAGCACGTGTTTTTTAATTTCACGAGTGCATTACAGTGTGATACAAAGCTTCCTTTAAAAGGAAGATCGTTTCATCTAAATTTTGGCTGCCACATGATGGGCTAATGTTTTGCATATTTGAATACACTTTCTAAAGGAGGAAGTACTAAAAATGAGCGGTGTTCCAATCTCACTTGGTCTGTTTCTGACAAACACACAAAAAAAGAATGGCATTTCATATCACATTCTTAAGCCTTTGCCTTACCCACATTTCAGATGTTCATTTGGAATTTCAGAATAGGTTTTACAGAGACAAGTATTTTTTTTAATCTTTATTGGTACATTATGAATACACATCATAATCACATTCAACATTGAGAGTTTGTACCAGAATATGACAGGACTTGATTCACATTTTTTCCCTTTTCCCCGCGCCCTGCAGCCCCGAGACAAGTATTTCTTATCTGAAATGCTTTCTTTCTGTTTAACTTGTGAGTTAAAGTGCTGAACATTTACAATAATAATGTCACTCAGAGGATCCTGTTTCCTTGAGGCAAATACTGTCAGTAAAAAGACTTTGGCTCCTGAAAATCATAGGCTCTGCTCAGTAATTAAATTATAGATATTGCATTCATTATGTATTGAAGTGCAATCAATGTTTCTGTTCTTATATAAATTTATAAGACAATTTGGATGGCGTGATTTTTATGTCTCTTTATAGTGTAGACACATTTTTTGCTATTTTGATTTTACGTCTTAATATTAGTTAGAGTTTTAATGGCTAAAAATACCATATTTTGAAGCCAAACACTGGGATACAAATCTGTAATCCCAGCACTTGGGAGGCTGAGGCAGGAGAATCGTTGCAGTTTTGAGGCCAGCTTGAGCTGCTTAGTGAGAACAAGGCCAGCTTGGACTACGTAACAAGACCTTGTCTTAAAAAACAAAGGTATACATATATATACATACACATATACATATATGTATGTATACATATATATAGTTTTTTGTAGAAAAGAATAATATTAACATCTATCCTATATATGTTGAAATCACTTGTGTACATATATGACTAAAACATGTCATTTTATATGCGTTATATAATTTTTATTAATTAAGCCACTTTTTGCATTAGTTGTGGAAACATTCTAAGTAGTTTTTTTTTTCTGGGATCAAACTTGGGACCTTGCACTTGCAAGACAAGTGCCAGAACCACTGAGCTATATCCCTGGTCCTCTAAATAGAAAATTAGCCTGACTAAACTTGAAAATCTCTTTCAGTGTGGGAAGCCATGGCTTTAGACTGAAGAGACTTCCTTATTCTCTGGATGCCATGTCTCCCTTCTGAGTATGACGAGCGCCCGCCCTCCTCCTTCTGCTATCAAAGCTGACCTATCCTGAGCTGCCACATATATCTTGGCTCCTTCCTGTTACTAGCTACTATATAAACGCCCTGCTGAGCTTTAGTAAATGAGACTTGATCAGACTCCTGTCTTGTCTCCATTTCTTGAATCCCTCCCGTCCTATTTTCTCCCACTCTCCCTCCTGGGTACCCACGTTGTTAACCCCGTGGGCCAGGGCAGTTCAGCCTTTTAAGAATGTTATGGAAAAGAAAACTAAAAAGTGAAAGATTTATATGACCTGAAGAAAAACTAGACTAGGGAAAAGAAAACTAGCAATTAAATATTTGGTCGATGTATAGAAGTTACATATGTATTTTAAAAGCTAAAATCCAGGTGGGGGATGTCATATCCCTATATTCAATTCCTAGTGCTGAAAAAAAGTAAATAAGTGAAAAAATGGTTATAATCTCTGTGGAAATCAGTGTGGAGATTCCTCAAAAAGCTAGGATTGGACTTTCCCTTT
>PVIR01014568.1:22184-43514 GCA_004026965.1 Petromus typicus | reverse complement strand
GCATCTGATTCTGTGGCCTGAGCTGAGGGAGACCCTGCCTGGGGTGGCTGGGGGTGGACTGGGCGGTGGATGGGCAGTGGGCAGCCGGGCAGTGACAGAGTCTGGAGGATGCTGAGACCCAAGCGAGGCCGATGCTGGTTGGCTCACCGCGGCTGCTGTGGGGTCAGCCTTTGTCCCTGTTCATGTGACCTTTTTAGAGAAATACCCGGGAAGCCTGGGTGTGGTCCTAGGTCCTGGGTGTGCAAGGTCCCAGCATAGGCCCCAGGGAGGCACCTTCTCGGTCCCCTCTACTCTTGACCTTCCAATGTCTTCCAGTTTGAAGGATTTGACAACTACTGAATGAAAGTTTGCGAACACTGGAAATGTATTATCATATTAATCGTGGGAGGTGCAGAGCTCCTCGATGGACACATAAGCATTTGCAAAGTGGAGGAACTGGGCAGTGAAAGAGAGTTTTGTGAGAGACAGCAGCATACGGCAAAGTCAGTCTGGAGGAGATGTTTGTTCGGCCTGATCAGAGCCTGCAAAGTGGGAGGGAACAGATCATTTTCAGCCAGTATCCCGGGCCACGTAGATGCAGCAGGCACAGAGCCTTAGAACACTTCTTTTCTGGCAAGGAAAGAATGTGACAGTGTCTGAGGGCCTTTCCCTTGGTGATTTTTATGCACCCTATGGTACATTCATATGGTGGGAGAAAAGAAATCTGATAATTTAATCACTTGGTCCTATGTGCTTCTCAACCTGTTCCTCTCAATCCACGTTAGATAAAAAATATCCTTGTAGACAAGTGTGTTTTCAAAATCCACACCTGCAGTATATATCATTAACATGTAAACATACAATATGGATGATTATACCTATAAAGGTGCGATATATATTATTATGCCTGTAATGTTATACATTCTGTCTATTCTTTCAGAGGAAGGGAAAGTTATCATCTGAAGGAATATGACACTTATTTCTTTTTGAGATGCAATCTTGCTATGTAGTTTAGGCTGGTCCTGAACTGACTATGGAGCCCATGTTGGCCTCAGAATTGTGGCAGTCCTCCTGCCTCAGCCTCTTGAGTATTGGGTTTACGGGCCTGCACCACCACACCCAGATTATCAGTGCTTTTTTTTTAATGTATAAAAAATTATAGATTTCTTTTTTTCTACTTTAATGGGGAAAAAAACCCCTACTGTTATTGCTTCTGTCTTTCAAGAGGAGGCAGTGACACAGTTCCTAGGGATTCTTAGAGATTTTGGAGCAAGGAGAAAGCATGATCGAAGCTGTGACAATTCTGGGATAGAATAAGGAGCCTCTGTTTACTAAAATAGCATCTTTGCCCATGGAAATATAGGCAGCAGGGTGCAAAGCTAGTCTGTCCTGTGTCTGCTTCACATGGAGGTGACTGTCAGTCTTGGGGTAGGGACCAGGCCCTGGAGAAGTGTAGGAAGCAGGGGTCGCCAGGAGCGGTGGGTGTGCTGGGGGCTGTGACGGGTGTGACAGGAGGCTGTGCCTGCAGTGATGGCAGACAGTGGGAAGCTGCTGTGGTGGCCACGAGGCTACTGCAAGCAGCAAAGCTGATTATCCATTTTTTAAATGGGATTTTGGCCTTTTTATTCTTTCTTCTTTGCCCCAAACTCTCAGTAAGACCTGCTTCCTACAAAACACCTCCTGCAACATTTCTTTGGGTGGAATGCAGTGTCTGTGTTGATACAGAGCTGATGAAAAGGGAGGTGGCTGAGATTTAAAAAAATGGGTATAATTGAAATTTGTGGCCAAAGTGACCAGGAAGACAGACATGAGGAAGGTCAGGGTGGATATGAGACTTTTCTGGGGTACAGTTTGTGCTTCAGCCAATTTTGTTTAGATCTCAGAGGTTGGGGAAACCTCAGTGGCATCCAGTCTGATTTTGATCACTCTGCTTCAGTTAATGTGATCTCTGTTCTACAGAAGAGGGAAAAAAGGCATAAAGACACTCATAAATTTGTCCAGCGACACAGCCCTTCAGTGGTGGTTGCTGGCCAGGGTATTCCTGCATTCGTGAGGTAAGGTGAGGCCCCCGAGGGGATGCGAACATGCTATCAAAGCCTTCTCCACTGCACCAGGCTCAGCAGGATTGCTGGGAGGCGTCTTCGGCGTAGCCAACCACTCCGTCACTGCCCCAGCTCTGGTTCCATGGCTGTAACTCCATCCTACATGGCTCAGTTATTTATCAGTGTTTGTAAGTGAGCGGAAGGGACACACAGAGCATTTTGGGGAGGATGGGGGAGCTGGGAAGCACCGACAAGACCGAGGAGGATCATCTGGGCCTTTTGCCCTAGGAGACCCTGAAATTTGCACAGAACTCCTCCCAGACAAATCAGCATGCACAGTCCTGGCTCCTTCTAATCTGACAGGGTCTAACTGAAGCATCAGTTCCCTTGAGCACATCACATATCACATATCACATCTCTCATGGTGTGTGCGTGCCCACGTGTGTGTTTGTATGTGTGCATGTTATTGAAAAGTCCTCTTCAAGGCTGCCTGTGGCTCTGAAGTGCTCAGATTCCATCGCAACCCACCCCATTTCTCAGGGCCCATGTTGTCTGTCTCACTTTCCCATCCCTTGCTCTCTTTCTTTCCTCCTCTTAAATCCATTGAACCTTCTCTCCGTTTCTTCCGCTGCTCTATTTTAGGGCTGGTGGGATTATTGCACCCACAATCTTTCCAAGAAAAAGGGAAAAAAAAAAGCAGCTGGAATATCTAGGGCGAAGAGCTCAGCTAGCAGTAGGTGAAAGGGGCTTAACTGCTAGTCTTTGTGTTGAGTTGTAAACCACCTCATGATAGCTGGGATTTTTCCTTCTTTCTTTCTCCCTCTCTCTCTCTCTCTGTGTGTCTGTGTGTGTGTTTGAGAGGCACATGTAATACTCTTGTGCTTCCTTTATTTTGCTCTTGAGGAAAACATAAGAAGAATTCATTTTCTTTGGGATTAAGGAAATCTCTTCTGTTGGCAACATGAGATTTTAGCAGATCTCTGATCCTGTGCTGAATAAAAATAAGGCCTTACAATGGCACACGGCGCGGGGGCTTGAACCCAATTTGGATTACCAAGAGCAGCCACGGGCCTTCTGACACGGGTGAGACCAATTTCAGAGGCGGGCTGAGAGGCAGCCCCGAGGGACCCGGGCTTTTGTTTGTTCCCCGTCCTCTGAGGCTGGTTATCGGGAGGTTGAGCCTCATAAACTGGAGCTTGAGTGACAGGTCCTCAGCAAGCCGTTAGCCCAGTGGCTGCCACACAGCGTTTCCTACCTTTTTTCCACAGGTAGGATTTTATTTGTCACTATTAAAAATCTGGAGTTTTAAACAGGAGGGACACACAGCCAGGAAGCTCAAGAGGACAGGGGTGTGGACCCAGACAGCCGCCCTGGGAACCTCAGCTTCTCCTGTAAACTGGGGGGGGGGGACGTTTGCCTCAAAGGCTTTACCAGCCCTGAGGCACAGGCCGGGATGACGTGACATATTTCGGAGCCTGCAAGCCTGTCCGGGTTGTCGCGGGCCTCACCACTTTCCTCTGCCCTGAGCTCTAGCGGGCTCCTTCTTTCTCACTGTTTCTTAGCGTGTTCCGATGTGACGCACGTGTCGCTGACACATCCGCTTATGTTTTCTCACTGTCAGCCTGGCGTCACACCGTCATCTCGTGCACAATGGCCCTGCCGCTTCCCAGGGGCCACAGAGTCACACAAGTAAAAGCTGGACAAGCTCCACTGTGGCACCTCCCCAGGGAACTCCAACCCGGGCCCCGGCGACGGAACCGCGCCACGCTTTGCAAGCCCGTGGGTCCCCGCACACTGCGCTAACCTCGCCCATTTCAGTCAAGCAGAAGGGCACCTGCTCCCTCACACAGACATGCCGGGGTCGCTGCTGGTCCTCCACTGGCCACGTTAGCCCGAGCCCCTCCGCTTCTCTGCTCCGCAGTGTCTGCATCACAGGGCTCCTACGAGCGGCACAAAGTAGCGTTTTGGTGAGGGAGCCCACAGCCCGCCAGAGTTGCTCCATCCTGGTGTGCGCAGAGCACATTCTACCCGTCTCCAGGACTCCGCAGAGCAACCTGTGTTTGGAAAGAGGCTCAGGGAAGAGAAGGAGCGTGGGCAGGTGCGTGCCAGACGCGGATTCAAGCGCAGTCTGACCCTGAGCCGGCACCCTCAGGCTCCACTCCGCACAGGTGGCTCCCCGAGCGCTGGCTGGCACAGCCCTGCACCGCTGTCTGCCCTGGCTGACATTTAACGTGTCGCCTCAAGCTGCTCCCAGCTGCCTTGGAGATGGTCACAGGGCCTGGGAGAGAGGGCCAAGAGAAGACTAACGAGCAGGCAGAGGGCGGCCAGGCGCACGGTTGCGACATACGGGGCTTCCGTTTCCTACTCTCGTGTTCAACTTTACAGAGGTGCCAATCTATGGCGTGCAGTAGGATTCGAACCTCAAACGCTGAATTTTGACCGCTTCCCGGGCTGGGAATAAGCGATCTGATGCGTCTTTCAAGCTGCAGCTCCTCTCCGTGCCATCAAGAGGGGCGGAGCTGAGACCCTACCTCGCGCTATCAGGAGTTGGGAGCTCGGCCTGCGAGGTGTGGTCAAGGTATTAACTCCCTTATTTTATTTATCATTATTTAAAATCTGGATTTTTAAACAGGCCCTTGGACAGGTGTTCATATCCATCAACTTTCGTTCCAGTCTCATCCCAGTAGCTTTTACAGAGCTTCTGTAAATCCTATCCTCACTATGAAGCTCCATGAGTTTCCCCAATTTAAACTCCAGCTTCTTCAGCACTTTTACTTTCTGACGAAGCCATCATGGAGAGGATAAATACACTGGTGAGTCTTTTCTGTCTTTCCCATGCTGCCTGGAATCAATTTATGGACCACTTCGTCTGGGTTGTCTTTCCTTCATCTCCAGGATCGGGTGGACCCGTTGGTGCTGAGGGAGAGAAGAGATCTTCCGTGTCTGATTGCTGCATTTTTCTGGTAAGGCCAGAGTGACACAAACAGAGCAAAGAACTCTGGTAGTCCACTGCAAGTCGAGGAGCATCTCTTCTGCCAGGAGAAGCACTGAGGTCAGCTGGAGTTTCAGATGGAGCCTTTGAGGCCAGAGGGCATTTAATAAGAACAGGTGAGAAAAAGGGGAAGTTGAAGCAGGGCACAATGGTTTAAAATTGTCTGGGGTGCTGCTTACTAAAAATATCCTATTTCACTTAGCACTCAGGAGGCTGAAGCAGGAGGATCACCATGAGTTTGAGGCCAGCCTGGACTACATAGCAAGATCCTCTCTCAAAAAACAAAACCAAAACCCCAAATCCCTACAAAACCTGCTAACAGATGGTAATGATCAAGTGGAGATAGTAATTGCTACCCTGTGGGGACATTGTGAGGATCAGAGGTCTGCAGTGGTGATATCGGTGAGACCGGCTCGTTCCTAGTGTCTTCATTTCTAGTTCTTAAATTCTTGGTGAAATCTTTGACTATTGCTTTGCTGCCTTGTGCTGAGACCCAGATAATTCCCCACAGAATACCAAACTCCCTTGGGTGACAACCAGGAATATCCAGCCTGGGCCAAGCTACAGGATAAATACATTTTCTGTTTTTGATCTACACAATGACTCTAATTGCTGCCCTCACCATATTCCCTTAGTACTTTCTCTTTTGTCTCTGTGTATCTCCTGTCTCTCACCTGTAGAGCATGGTCATAACCACGATCGAATGTGCTAAGCGGTGGAAGTGATCAGAGGGGAGCCGGGTCATGTGAATGGTTCCTCAAAGTCAAAGCCGAGTCCCTCTCAGTCTCTGAGAGCACGTCGCTGTGATGGTTGGTATCAGGAGCGTCCTCCCGAGGCCTTGTGCACTCAAGTGGGGCTCAGAAGACCCGGCGGTGGGATGCGGAAGCTGCCTTGCTGTCAAGAGCGGGGGCCGGTCGGAAGAGGGGGCTGTCTGGGGACGTGACCCGGAAGGGGGTGTTTCCCTCGCTCTCCAGGTCCCTTCTCTCTGCTTTCTCTTTCCCATTTCTGTTAGAAATTCCAGGGAAGGAATTTGTCAGCTCAGGTCAGTTCACCAGGGTGTATTTTGTGTCTTCCTGTGCAGTTTCATCTGTTCTTCCATTCACATGATTTTTATATACCGTGGAGACTCTGGCAGGCTCCATCTCTGACCGAGGGAGGCTCAGAGCTGAAACTATTTACAAGTTTATGGGGGAATTTCCGTGATGATAGAATTAACCCTTTTGCTCTGGGGGTCTTAGAGGGAGTTTCTGATGTTCAGGTTCAAATTGTGGAAGCAGAATTTGAGTCCAGTATTATATATATACATATATATATATGTATATATATATATATGTATGTATATATATAAAGTTTTTTTGAGACAGGGTCTCGCTTTGTGGTTCAGGCTGGTCCTTGAACTCAGCCTCAAACTCAGCAATCCTTCTGCCTCTGCCTCTGGAGGGCTGGTATTACAGGCGTGAGCCACTACACCTGACACCGTGGTATGTGGTACTGATTGCTGGTTGTATGTGGTTACCGGGGATCAAACTCACATCCTTATGCTTGCAGGCGCAGGAACCACTGAGCTAAATCCCCAGCCCCAGTATTTTTTTTTAGGTTTTTTGAGACAGGGTCTCGCTTTGTATTTCAGGCTGGCCCTGAGCTCAGCCTCAAACTCATCACAGCAGTCCTCCTGCCTCTGCCTCCCGAGAGCTGGGATTACAGGCGTGAGCCACCACGCCTGGCACTGTGGTATGTGGTGCTGATTGCTGCTGGGCGTGAGTCTCCACACCCAGGATAGGTATGTGGTTATTGGGGATCGAACCCAAATCCTTGCGCTTGCAAGACAGGCGCCGGAACCACTGAGCTAAATCCCCGGCCCCCCAGTATTATCTTTTTATTCTTAAAAAAATCAAATAAGTAGAAGAATTATTAGTTAGATATTCTATTTACATGTATCCTATAAATTAGTCTCCTTATATCACATTCATAATTTTAACTTCTATGTTTTTGCAAATATAATATTTGCAATACAATATAATATAATTTTAATATAATACTAAAATGAACATAAAAGTAAAAAAATTTCATCCCAATACTCTACACAAATTGACATCTTTCAGTTTTCTTTGGTTCATTTCAGTTCCTTTGAATGTGTGTATATGATTTTTTTTTTTTAGGTTTTTTGAGACAGGGTCTCGCTTTGTGGTTCAGGCTGGCCCTGAGCTCAGCCTCCAACTCACATCACAATCCTCCTGCCTCTGTCTCCCGAGTGCTGGGATTACAGGCGTGAGTCACCACGCCCGGCACTCTGGTATGTGGTACTGGTTGCTGCTGGGCGTGAGTCTCCACACCCAGTATTGTTATGTGGTTACCGGGGAATCGAACCCGGGTCCTTGCGCTTGCAAGACAGGCGCCGGAACCACTGAGCTAACTCCCCAGCCCCCTGTGTATATGATTTTTGCATAGCAGAATAGAGCTGATAATAGTAATTCTAATAAAAAGCAAAGCAAAGTGCTTCCCATGTGTTTAGACATCCCTTTGAGGTAAATATGTTAATGTTCCCTTTTTAAAGGTGAGGAAATTAAGTACAGAGAGGTCCTAATGGATGACTGTTCATTGTACAATATTTTAAACTTTATGACAGTGAAAGCAAACCTATACAACCATTGTTTTTTTTTTTTTTGCTTTCAGTATAGTATTTAAGGACTTACATCACCTACACAACACCTTATCATAAAGCTTTGCATTAGATGATTTTATACCACTGCAGGCTGCAATAAGTGTCCTAGCTGTGTGTACGAGGTAGGCTGGGAAGACTGGGCTGTTTGAAAGGCTAAGTATCTTATATACATTGTGAAGATCTCGTCAACTTTCAATAAGCTTACTAAGATGTCACCCCATGGGGAGAAGGGTGTGTGTATTAGGAAGGTTGACACACTCCTCGTCCATGTTTGATGAGCAGTGGGGCCACATTTGTGACTTCTTCTCTGTGATGGACAGGGTAGGTCAGGGTTGGAAGCAGCATTGACGCAGCCCAGAGCTGACCGACTGAGTGGTACTGGGACCCTTGAGTGCCTTCCTGCACCTGCTGCACTAACTTCCTGTTTGTTGCTGACTCACACAGTGCAGGATGGACTGCTCCAGAACAGAACCTTGGAACTCTCATGTTGCTCAAATCAGAAAAAACAAAAAACAACAACAACAAGACAGTCTTTGAAGGTCAGATCATCTCCAGTAAAGATGAAGAAGCATTTGTTCCATGTGTTGGCAGGATAGTGGGATCCATTTGACTCTGTGCTCCAGCAAAGAGACAGAGTGCTCCGGGCCTGTGGGACGTACGCATGTGGCTGCACAGCAGTGTGAGCCTGTCCTTGCCCCGGTCATCCAAACAGAAGCCGTCCGTGTGTGCAGATGGGGTTTCAGGCTGCGTTGCCAAGAGTCAGGAAATGAAGGCACAGAGAGAGGCCCAGAGAACGGGGTTTTGGGCCACCCTGGGTGTCCAGAGGCAGAGTGAGGCGGGAGCTGAGCAGCTGGGCAGATAGGAGCCAACAGCTGGCGCCTGCCTGGTGGGTCCTCTGGACCTGTGTGTGGCACACCGTAGGGCCTCAGCTAATGCCAGCTGGCTGGCTGGATGAATGGAACTGCTTATACCAAGCAGCTAGAAAGGACCAAAATAAGACATCCTAGCATTTCTCAGGTTCCAAATAGAAAGTTAAGTATGTGCAAGTGAGTGTGCAGGAGAGTGTAAGGACATGTGTGTAGGAAGTGTGCTGTGTGTGCCTGCATGCTTATCTGTGAGTGTGTGAGTGTATGTTTCTGAAATGAGGGTGTGTGACAAAGTGTCAGTGTGCATGGTGTATACGTGTGGAGGGAGTGAGTGCTGATAAGATGGAAAAGCTACGATTTCTTTTGTAGCCCCTGCTAGATGACAAAGGATGACAACCCCTTCACACTTAACACTCTCAACAACACCACAGGGTCGGTGTCAGTGTGTGGTTTGTTAAGAGTGGGTAGAGGATTTGGACAGAGATAGTTCCCTGCCTGAGTGTGCTCTGGAGGTAGCAGAACTGAGCCTTGACCCTTGACCCTTGCTTGGTTCCCCAAACTGGTGAGCATCTCACCATGCTGTGCCAACTGGCTCAGCAGCACACTGCAGGCCCAGCTGCTGCTGCAGACTAAAAAGGGGAAATGGCAGCCGGCTGAGGAGGGAGCTCAGCTGCATGGCCTTGGAAAGCCCTGGAAGAGGATGTTTCTCAGGGTGAGGGGTGGGGGGTCGACAGGGGACAAAGCTGAAACCTTAACCCCATGCTTGAGTGTTCCTGACAGAATCCAAGTGACGAGAAGGAGGAGGCTGAGAAGGAGGACTGCTTTTGTGCTAGTGGGAACCCTTCAGAGGACGGACATTCCCAGCAATGTGTAGGCCTCTGGGCCTGGCTTTACATGGGAACAGACAGCAGAGTTGGTGGCTGGAAGGTCACCTTTACAGAAAAAAGCCCTATCCCAGTAAAACTATGGTGGAAGGTTCCCAATCCAGAGAAAGGATCCAGGCCAACAGAGTGAAAAAGGCACTGTTTCCAAAGCATAAAGGAAACCCTTCACTTTTAAAATCCCAGTATCCATGACAACTGGATGGAGTGAAGAAAATGGCCGTCCCTCCCCTCAGCATTGTTTAACTTTTCACTTGGTGCAACAGCTGAATATACTGGGCCCGGCCAGATTCTAGGGGTGCTTTCTTCTTTCTCCATCCTCCTTTATTACAGGCCCTCTTCGGTGCCAACCCGGCTTTGTCTTTTGCCGGAGACGTCTGTGAGAAAGAGGATGGGCAAAGTGTGAGACTCTTGGTGCTATTGAAAAGGCTTTGAGATGGGAGAAATTGGTGGAACAAAGGGACGGGGGAACAAAAAACCTTGGATGGCTCGCCCCTGCCTCTAAGGGTCTTTATCATCTTAAACTTGGGATTTAGAGTGTCTGACTTGGCCTTTCCCAGGGATGGTTTGGCAGAGAAACAGAAAGAGCGGTCTAGCAAACTGGTCTGACAACAATCTCAGCAGACAAAATGCTCTAGGGATTCACAGCCTGGTTAGCTTGGCTTGGGGTCTCTTCCCCCCTTTCTCTGCCCCTTCCTTCCTTCCTTCTTTCCTCCCTTCCTTCCCTCCTCCCCTCCCCCTTTCTTCTCCCCCTTTCTCTATCCTCTTCTTCCTCACCTTTCTTTCTCTCTCTCTCACCTTCCTTTCATTCTTTCCTCTCTTATATATTTCTGGTTAACATCTTCCCACCTGAAAAGAATTTGAACAATAAGACTGAGCTTCAAAATACTTGGGCAATCACTTCCTTTCAATAGTTTGCCTTAAGGAAACAATCAGATACTTGCACAAAGCTTTGTCTCCCGGGTGACCTAGGAGAGGGGTCTTCATTCCTAGAACAGTGGGCAACTTCAGGGTGGCCACAGGGGCGGGGGTGGTGCGTATGTGTGACAGACACAGAGCTGCAGAAAGAGCTCAAGGTTCACAGGGCACAGGACGGGTGGGGTCTGCCAGGATGCCATTTTGAGAGCTCTGGGAAGACAAGGGCCTGTGGCCCCAGGCAGAGGTGGAGGCGGTGAGGAAACTCAGGAGCTAAAACTGCCAAGATGTGTCAGCGATCTGGGTTGTGAAGGAGGTGGGTAGCAGAGGGCGGGGTGGTCAAGGAGTGTGGATTGTCCTGCTGGGATCCAATAGCCAAACACCATGAACTGGGTGTCTTACATGAGCCAGAATGTATTCTGTCACAGTTCTGGTCCTGGTCTGGTGAGACTGGTTTCCTCCAAGGACTGTGAGGGAGAATCAGGCTATGCCTTCTCCTAGGTCTAGTGCCATGCTGGCATTTTTGTAGTGTGTGCTGAAGTGTCACCCATATCCACCTTCATATCCATGCAGTGTTCTCCGTGTGCATGTGTCTGTACTCACCCTCACCCTGTGTTATGGACACACCTGGCAGACTGGATTCACCACCTTCCCCTCCAGTGTGACCTCCTCTCACTTGAGCACTGGTGATTAGAACAGACCCCTTCTGCCAAGTCCACCATCTTGCCTATGGGTGAACACAAGGGTGAAAACCACTTTTTGGGAGATTTTTGAATTCATCCTGGGTCTGCTGAGTTCAGTGTACTGTTAACTTTTTATCAATTCCTAAATGTTTGTTAAATGGCACCTTGTGGCAGGCACTGAGCTAAGTGTTGGGGACATAAATGTGAGCCAGTCAGACATGCTTCCTGCCCTTCAGGAGCTCTGAATCCAGTGGGGATAGACTGCAGACATATCCAATGGCATCAGGTTGCAGGTGTTATGTGCTAGGAAAGACAGGTAATCTGAGCTCATACCATAGTGGGGTTTGATCCTGAAGGAGGCTAAGAAAGGGTTACTTAAGGATGTGATAATTAGGAGAGGAGTGCAGAGAGAGAGAGAGAGAGAGAGAGAGAGAGAGATGAAACATTCTGAATGAGGAGAACAGTCTATGCAAAGGTCCTGTGGTGATCTTGAGCAGAAAGGGCATGAGGCGTGGGAAGCTGGGTAGCATGGCTGGGCTGAAGACTGCATGGAGCATCCCAGGAAATGAGCTTGGGGCAGTGAGCATTGTGCGGAGTGCCCTGGAGCAGTGGGAAGCACTGGAAGACCACAGTGGAGGGTTCCCAACCCAGAGAAAGGATCCAGGCAAAGAGAGTGAAAAAAAAAGCCAGGGATCCAGGGAGCAGCATAGCTTAAAATATGAAAAGAATCTCTCTGACTGTAGTTGGTAAAAAAGGACGGGAGGAGGGCAGAGTGGATGAGAGTGAGACAGGAGGAGACTTAAAGAAAGTCCTTGTGAGAGATGAAGGAGGGGGCGGGAAGGAGAGGAATGAAGGTGACAAATTCAAGAGGTGTTTGGGAAGGAAATCTGAACAGCCTCCATGCTCATGAGCGATGGACGCGGTGCGCAGGGCAGGGAAGTGGGAGCGTGACTTTGGGTCTCTTGCACCTACTCTTGCATGGCGGGGATGCAGTGAGGACCAGCTTGGGGAGACAGTGTAAGGGGAGTTTGGCAGGACCACACTGTACTGGTGGAGTGGTGCGGGGATTTGCAGATGGGGGAGAGGGGGAAAGAAGTTACTGCTCCCAGGTGATTCTCTGTCTCTCTGACTCTGACTCTCTATGTTAGCTCTCAGTGAAAAAGGAGGAAAAATATGTGAGTCGGTGGGAGGCTGGCAGGGTAAGTCTGAAAATTATGTAGGAAAGCAAGGGACAGGGAAAAGTTTGTGATGTGTGAAGTGAGAAACAGGAAGTTACAACACAAGAATGTCGGTTTGACTTTAATTTGGGGCAGAAAAATAAGGTAACACATGGTCATGGATGTACAAAGACTCAGTGCACATGTGCTCATGTATACACTTCCTGCCTGAGCAATTTTTGCTTTGTGATTTTTTTTTTTGTTTTTGAATTTTTCCAGATTTGCTAAAAGAATCACATATTACTTTTGTAATCAGACAAAGTAGGTTATTTTTCAAAAGGTTGTATAGCATTTTGCTTTCATTCTTTTTCTTGATGAGAGACTTGTGTATTATTATATTGAAAAATTATTAGTAAACATGTTCTAGCTTGAAATAGTAAAAGAGCTATTTGGAGACAAGAAAAGCCTTTAACTCCTAGTCTGTAGTAGTGGCTGTCCTCCCCTTTAAGACGAAGTCACAGTTTCTCTTTCTTCCTTGGTAAAGGTCTAATTTATGGCTACAGAACCATGATGTTGGCCCCGTGGTTCCCCAAGGAGCTAAATTCCAAGCACCCAGGTGATATCTTAGATAACTCTAATGATTTTGATTAGTAAAGATAATTCTTAAATCATGCAGCCTTCAATGCTTTGTCACTGTGCTCCCTGCAACAGTAGTGAAGCTAGTCAATGTTGTGGATAAATGGTTTTCATTCTGATAAGTTTGTACCTTCTGAAATGACTGAGTTCCCAGAAAAGAGAGAGAGAATTCTTTCTTGTGCTTTGGCATCTTAGGTCTGTGAGGCTCATGTCAGCTGCAGTCACAGTGGACCCAGTAGATGTCAGTGGTTCGACATCTCGGGGTTACAGCAAGGTTCAGTAATGAGCCCAAGGTCACAGCTAGGAAAGGAAAGGGCCAGCACTGCCACTGCGGTGTGTAGACTTTGAGCTGGCTCTTCACCTGTGCCCTTTGCAGATGGCCCCTGCCTTATGACAGTTTGTGTTTTTTTTTTTTTTTTGACTTTGTGGGGGTGGTGGTAAAATAATATTCACTTGGTAGAAGTCAGACTTCAGAATTCTGAAGTTTGACCTTTCTTGGACTAGCAGCACTATGCTGTAAGAAGCGCTCTTGTGGTGCTGGGTCATGATGGTGGCAGCTCCAGCCCTTTCTGTCTTCTTGAGAAGGAGTGTTCAGGGTGACAGTGTGACTAGGCTGGTGCTCAGAAGTTAATGTATAAAACACACTTTGTCTTATATTTTCAACTCACAGGGGATTAATCAGGACAGCCCCATTATAAGCTGTGAACTCTCTGTAATACCATCATGCAAAGACACCTTTGAAATATTTCTTTCTCCTTTCTCTTATCATGATTGCAACACACACACACACACAGACACACAGACACACAGACACACACATACACGTATTGCTGCAGCATGTTGCTAATTGAAGATAGGGAGGCAATGGATTTTAGCACAGCACATGTTATAGATGTGGATTTATAAAATTAGCCCTATCCTAAGCAACACCCATGAGTATCCACAAAATCACTGGTGAGTGGGCTCTGTATAGCAAAAATTCATTAAAATATAGACACTCCTTGTTTAATGAGCAAGTTTCACTCCAGCAACTAGGTCATTAAATGAATCGGTTGCTAAATCAGGAATTTTATATACTATGCACATTACAATGTTCAGAACAAAGAAATGGAAATGGAAACTGCAGCTTGACAACTTTGCTTTTATTTGCTCTACTCTTATACGCGGTGCTATAATGTGTACCAGAACCTAACACTATCGTACTGCATTACACAACATGACCAGCAAATGCTACAATCCTGTATGAACAAGGTATAGTATACAGAAAAGACAAAGGCTATACCCACAAGATGTACAGAACTGTACAAACACTGACAGGTCCTAAGTTGGGGTGGTGAGTTCTGGGTCAGAATAGCTTACCCTGGTAGGTTATTGAAGGAGAAATATCTGTAACTAGGCTGTAGTTGTTCTACCTTAAATCTTCCATGTATGACACATTTAGGGGGTCAAGACTTCTAAACTCCAGCCTGAGCAGTTTGTGGGGGTGTTGTGCTCAGAAACCCTCCATGGGGCAGAGGACACAGGCTGTCATTTCAACCACTGTCTGCCTTTTCCAAGGACAGCCCAGGGTGACCTCACAGACCTTGCTTCAAACAGTGTTGGGGGCCGGAGAGTGACTTTCAAGGTACAAGGGTGAGTTTGCAGCTCCTGGACAGATGCTGCAGCAGAACCCGAGTTTGTCTGCTAACTGAGCCTTCGTTCCATCGATTTCTCTTGTTCTGCCTTCTGTGAAGGTGTGGGCCAGGCAGACAGCGGTGGAGGTTCAGGGAAAACCCCTCATTTCTAAGATAGTGCTAGTCATCCTCCAAAGGGAAATCCTGACAAGAGGCAAAGGGGCGGACTGCACAGCTTCTAAAGCAAAATTTGGTTTTCTATCACTAACATCCTGACTGGAAGAGGTTCTGGTTGAGTAAAAATTTAGGATATATATTTATCTCTAAATCTAGCAACAAAGAGTATAGCCTTGACTGGATCTTTTTCTAGAATGTTCTACGAACCTCAGGTGGAGGCAGCCCTGACACCCAGGTGTCCTTGGCTATCAATTTCTGTAATCCAGATTTCTTAGTCTGTCAAATGGAGCTAAAATGCACATGTTTATGGTTCTTTCCAAATCTCTGACCTTCACACCCAATAATTATTTAAAAGAAATGAAAAGTGAGAGTAGGTCAAATTACCCCAACAACTTGTGCTTTTAATCTAATGTTCCATGTCCAAGTTTAAAGATAAATATATAGATAATGGGGAGGAGGGAGACAGGTTTTTCTCAGATGGGAAAGGGATCAAGAGGTGGAGGGAGGGAAGCTGGGGACGCAGCTCAGTGGCACTGTGCCCGTCTGCCAAGCACAATGTCCTGAGTTGGATCTCTGGTACTGAAAGTGGGGGGGTGGGGAGAAGGGAGATGAAAAAGCAAATTGAGATGTTTTGTGTACATGTACCAGCTCCACACAGGAATGCAAACACTGTGTACTACAAACATGTACTAATAAAAATAACACGATTAAGCATAACAAAAAGTTAAAACAAACAAATCAAAAATAAATATACAAGTCTGACTTTGGAAAGCTTACTCACTGCTCCCATTGTAAGCACCACATTTCCATCTTGAGGTCCTTTTAAATTACCTCATAAACCTCACAAGTTTGTTCTGATAGAATTTTCCTATAACTTATAAATCTCCTGGCCATAAAATAACAAATATCTTCTACCTGGCAAAGGTACCACATACACTTCAGACCCAGAGGCTAATCAACTGGATTTATACCATGTCCACCATCTTCCCTTCTCCTGTTTCTCCAGCTAAATTGGGGTGGGGGAGGCAGTCAGGGTGTAAAGTATGTGTATGTGTGCACCTGTGTGCATGCATGCATGCATGTGTGTATGTGTGTGTGTGTGTGTGTGTGTGTGTGTGTGTGTGTGTGTGTGTGTGTATGTGGAGGAGGCTGCTTGTCAGGGAAAGTAGGTAAGAGAATACCAAGTGTTCCCCAGGTGTGAATCTGGAGAGACAGATGTGGGATGTCTGTTACAACAGCTGGGAGCAATGGTAACTGATTTCCGGCTTCCTGAGGGTGACGGTGTCTGCCCACAAGGGGAAGTCCCTGCACCCCAGGACCACACGGGCTGAGAAGCCCTGTGAAGGATGCGCGGAGCTACTCCACTTTGATGCTGAACATAATACGTGGAGAAAGCATAATTACTTGCTGGCATTTAAATTTAGTTTCTAACTGAACTAGAATATTTGTAATTAGAAATACTTTAAATGGACCCAATGCATCATGAAAAATAATGGCTAGTGAAGGTGCACTCTGGTCACTGGTTGTGGGGACCAAGAGAAGGGCTACTTTTTGGGGGTGTGAAGGATGGGACTGAAAGAACTCTTCATTTGTATAAGGCAGAAATTCTCTGGGCTCGTTTGGCTAAGGGAAACCCAAAAGACCGGTATGCAGCTAGGGAGCTGAGTCTCCCTTGATAAGGGATGGAACTTGCTGAGACCCTGAGTGTGCTGTGTCCTCACTTGTTCTAGTGTAACTTTATGTGGCGTGTACCCATTTTACAGATGATGAAAGTGACCCACATAAAGGTGGTCAAGCCATGACGGACCCCAGGAAGTCTAGCTCTGTCTTCTAGGCCATGCGTGCTTTGAGCCTTAGAAACTAATAGCAGGAAGGCAAGGAGCAGAGGAGTTTCAGGGTATGAGTAAAATGGCCACAGAATTGTAAATGGTGCCTGAGAACATGGGGTTCCCAAGTTTCTAGGCTGGAGAGTACAGGGCCTGGTCCCTGGCATGAAGTAGATTCTTGGTAAATGCTGTCCTGAAATGCAGCATAATTACATGGACTGTTAGCCTTGTCTCCGTGTTCACAACATTTGTCTTCTTTTTTTTTTTTTTTGAACTGGGTAAACCACAGAAAATATGTTTTCCTTAAAAGAGTCTTTCTGGTTCATGGAAAACTACAGCTGGACATGGGAGAAGTAATCTTACTCCTTGCGATCCCGAGAGGTTTGGTCTACGGCTAGAGCCCGGCGCTGCGGTCCACATTGCTCCCTGAGGGAGTACCGCCCGCTCCCCTCCGGCTGCCCCTCCAGCTGCCCTGGCGACGCACGGATGTGTGTTTGTGTTTGTGTAGTGAAGAGCAGGCCTGCCTGTGACTCTCGCTGGCCACAAAATACACAGGATTCCAGTGGGCACAGGCCACGCACGGAGTCCAGGCAGCACCGGCCGCAGGTTTTTGACAGGACCCTGGGGGCCAGCTCGGCAGCTAGCAGGTCCGGTCACGTCTGTTCTCTCAGTGCCAGGCTCTCCCCCCCTTGGGCTATGGTCCAGCTGGGATCAGGGCAGCCTGCATGTGGGACGCAGCTGCCTGTACCCTGAGCTGCAGTGCTGCTCCCTCTCAGCTTCTGACACGTTGCCTGGGTGTCCTGCTTCTATGTCCAGAGGCTGCAGCCAGCTGTCTTCCTAGAGGCAATTGCAAAATGCCTGTGTCCTTTCCAAACGTCCATCAGCCACTTACTACTCTGCGCAGTCATTCTTCACTTTCACTTTGTGTAAGAAACACCTTCTTTGTGATCTAGCTTGACAAGGAGTTGGGGTAACTTGAGCCCGCAGACAGAGGTGATGCAAACGGTTCCCTGGAGCTTAGGCTGGGACACTGCAGACTGTGACTGGTACCTCTTTGGCTTGTCCTCCTGCCTGCAGGCTTTGAGCAGGGCAATCAGGGGTGGGCGCTGGTAATGGGACTTGGGTCACTTCTCTGCAGTGGGCAGTGTGCCCCACAGTCTACTGCCCACCCTTGCTTATATTTATGTGCTGTTTAACCCTGTGCAGTGGCTCCCCACAGCCTGTAAGACCAAAGGAAGCCTCTCTCCCACGGAATCGAAAGCCATCTGTGCTCCAGCCCTGGACAACTGACCATCTTGGGGGCTCACTCACCCCCATCTCACACCCCACACACCAGTCACACTGAGCAGCGACGAGGTTCCCTGGCAGTGACAAGGTGGCCCTGGCACGGTGCAGCCTCTATGTGGCTGCACCAACTTGGCTTTTTCTTCTGGTCTCAGCTCCTCATCCATTGGTCTGGACTCTGCTCTCCCTCTGTCTGAGAACCTGCCCCTGACTCACTCACAGGCTGGCCTGGCTTTTCTCTTTCCAACTGATGTAGGATTGTGGAGGGTGAGCAGCATTAAGACATCAGAGATATCAAGCATTCAAGTCCTGGTTCTCATGCCATTTATCTTGCTGTCTTGGGCAAGCTACTCACTTCTCAGGGTTGAGTATCTTTTGTGTTCTCTCACTTTGTGAGAGATTTCCAGCCTTCTACCACCCCCCACTGGCACCTGTATTATATCCATCTGGATGCAAATTTAGAGATTCTCTTCTTGCTTCCCTTTCTGAGTGATTTGACTTAGTCAATCTTACATCTTTTCGGTGAAAACAAACTTGTCTGTGATGTTAGACTAGAAATAGCTACCTAGAGAAAATTGAATTGGATACATTTGCCTTCCCTGGTTTCTAAGTACAAGCCCTGTCTTTTTTAGAATGAAGTCGTCACTTTCGATGTTTCCTCCGGCCTGGGGCCAGTCTGCTTCTTAGTTTTACCTGTCAGGGCCCTCTTCCCATGTACTGTATCGGTAGCTTCCCAACCCTGGCAATTGAAAGGAGAAAGAGGAGTTCACATTCACTTATAATTTCAGGGGTTTTGAGTCCCTGTTGGGCCATCTTCAAGGCAGAGACAACATGGCAGACGGGCTGGGCGGGAGAAAGTTGCTTACCTTATGATATCTGGTAAGCAGAAAGAGGGGAGAGACAGAGAGGAAGGCAACAGGGAACAAATACAGCGCCCAGTGTCAAGCTCCAGGACCCACTTCCTTCATGGTGCTGTGAACTAATCAGTGAAGTGATGGTCTCATAACCCAGTCACAGCTCCGAATCCAGTCCGGCCAACAGTCAAGATGGACAGCAGTGCCTGTCCTCCACCCTTGAGTCAGGCTAAGGCTCTCTTGTTTGTTCTTTGCTCCTTGTCATCTTAACTGGGATGGCATTTCAGGCCTGCTCTGCCCCAGCAGACTTGACTGTGTGCTGGGAAGTGGCTGAGTGCAGAGTAGTGAGGCCACCACTACCCTCTCTCTCGCTAGGAGATTCTATTCCACACGACTCTTATTTGGCCTACAAGATATTTGAAAATTACTTGCACACATCTAAAAACCTAGGGTTTTTATAGAAAAATTCAGCTTCTCTTAGAAAATGACAGATCTGGTCACACCAGTCCACATTCCTCTGAAGATCCCGAGGTGGGGAGCTGCTGTCTCTTCCTATTTTCACCTCCACCACTCCTGTGCACACCAAGCAGAGGCTGAGCTGGCCCTGCTGGGGGTGGATTTGCTCCTGTGTGGAAGGAAAAGGAAAAGCCAAGCAAGGAAGGCGTGGTGGAATTTGTCTGTGAGGTTTCAGGGAAGGTAACAAGTAGATATGTGATCTGGATTTGGGAGATGGTGCTTGGGAAAAATTAAATAGACCATGAGTTCAGCCAGACTATGGCATCCCTTGGTCCATGGGGGACTGAGGCCACAGTGCTAGTGATAGTGTTCTTGCCCCACCTCCACAGCTGTCAAAAACCAGGTGCCACTGAATAACTGCTAGAAACCTCCCCAGCATACACCCTGTTCCTGTCCCCTATACCATTTTCCTAGTCAGGACCATGTCATCTGCTTGCCCTTGAGGACTTGCTAATCTTGAGATCATGAGACCCACTGTGGCTATAAGACAAGCAGTACTAGCACTTTGAACCTTCTGTAGACAGGTAGAACCCCAGCCCCCTCCCCAGACTGAGTGAAAAGGAATCTACACGTTAACAAGGTCTGCAGGTCACTGGGGCTCGTTTGATTTTCCTCTAAGGCAGTGGTTCTTGACCTTGCCTGCATATTACAGTTACTTAGGGAGCTTTAAAAAGTTGTTTAATTCCTGGCCATACCCAGTCCAATTAAATCAGATCTGTAGGACCGGGACCCAGGGATTGGAGGTCATGAAAACTCTCCAGGTGATTCTAATTTGCAGGCAATCCATGCTTTAGGAGGGAGATTTAACAAATGCCTGCTCATTAGACTCCCTTGGTCATTTTTGGCAACTTTCTAAAACCAAGCCATGATCCAGACCAATGAGGTCCCCAGGTCAGCAGAACATGGCAGCCATATTTGTGGAGCTTCCTGGTGCTTTCTGAAAGCTCTTTATAATGTGTCCTTCCTCTTGAGAGGGATCAGGTGCCCATCCTTCTTATGCCCACGATGCCAGGCCTATTGTATAGTCTTTCCATCTAATTACCCACTGGATATTTGTGTGTACCATCCCAGGAGATCAGGAGCATCTGGAGAGTAGAACTGTGTTTTCTTTTTCTTGTGCTTCCCACAATGGTTGGTATATACCGTGTGCTCATTGAGATGTTATCATTGTTCTTATTACTTTTTCTATTACTCCAGTCATCACAGGTCCCACTATCCAATCATCTTCACCTACCGAGAGTAAAGTTCATGTGGGTATTTGAGCAGGGCAAGTTGGGCAGCAGGCAGAGGTGCCATTACAGGTGGGAGGTGGCAAATGACCTGAGCACAGAGGAGAAGGGACCGAGGGTAGGCACATCTGGAGGTGGAATGGTTAAGAATAGTCTGTAATAGAACAGGCATTTTTGGTCCCACAGTTTTGGAGGCTAGAGGTCGAGGTCAAGGTCAAGATGGGTCAGCAGGGCTGGCTCTGCAGAGAGCTGTGGGAAGAATCTGCTCTGCACCTTTCTCTTCCTCCTGTTGTCTGCTGGTGGCCTTTGGCCTACTTTGGCTTGTAGCACATCGCCTGATCTCTATCTTCATCTGCTCATGGTGTTCTCTGTGTGTTTGTATGTGTCCAAATTCCCCCTTTTATTAGGACATTGATGATAGATATTGGATCATACCCTGCCTAGAACAACACTCAGCTAATTACATTTGCAAGGACTCTATTTCCAAATAAGGTCACATTCTGAAGTATTGGGCATTAAAACTTCAACCTGTAAAGGGCAAAGGGCACAGTTCTGACCATAACAATAGGTGTAGACAGTTTTTTGGACATTGTGTACATGCCAGTACTTGACTACAGAACTTTTAGTTTAGTCATTTTAGATTAGAGCCAAGTCTCTTCCAGGAAGTCAACACACTAATTTTTAACTTTTGTCACAATTATAATTCCTGCAAAGGAATTCCTGGGGATGCTGACAAGGCTGAAAAGATGGACATTAACAGCCAATGGATCATGCACTGTTGGCATCTAGATGGATGACACGTGGAGATAGCTGGAAAGATTCGGGTGAACAATACATACATCACTGTTCCTGCTTGGGTGTTCACTGGCTGTCTGCTTCCACTAGGCTGAGCTGGTGTTCGTGGTCAGCGCTGTGCCCTGAGATAACTTTTGTAGGACAGAGAGACATAGAAACCCTGAAATCGCAGTCTGGGCTCCTAAGAGAACACAGAATGTAGACCTTTTCTCTCTTTCCTCTC
>PVIR01014568.1:0-22084 GCA_004026965.1 Petromus typicus | reverse complement strand
ATCTAGACCATTCACAAAGGTACTATCTCCCCAAAAGTTATCTGTCTGCTCTATCTCTTGTACAAATTTAAAAAGGAGAGAATACCTCATGAGTGCCCAGTAAATAAAATTCTTCCCTTCTCCAAAACACCCCCCCCCCCAAAAAAAAACCCCTCCAACAAAACAAGGAAACAAACCCCAAAACTGTCATGGACTTGCCATAAAAGCCTGTGAAGACCCAACTTCAGTTACTGCCTGATCTCATCACTGGAGAAAGGCACAGCTGTGGTTGGAATCCACTGTCACCAGAAGTCAACTTTTGGGAAGAAATAAAAGGGTCTTCAGTTGTGATTTACCTGGTCTGCATTTTTGGTTTTAATTTCTTTCTCTCCCACATTTTCCATTTTGGACCCTTTGATTCAGACCGAGAGACCAGGCAGCATTGGATAAAGCTCTTCTTTCTGGATACGAATCTGTCATGATTTGCTAGACTTTGACTACAACTGCAAAAGAAGAGATTGATTTTCAGCCCAGCCCTTGGGAGAGCCTGTGGTCCCCAGCCCTGCGTCACATCAGTGTGGGCCCCCAAGTCCAAGTTCACTGGTGGGGATCCTCAGGTCTCCCAGAAGTACTGTGAAGTCCCCAAACAAGTACGTACCTGGCCTTGGCCTTGTGCTGCCTCCCCGCCCTGTCTGGGGGAACACACTCTGAAGTGATTCATCAAAGGTTTGACATCTATTCACAACCTCCCCTCCTTGTGAATGGGATCTTCTGCTCCATAGTACATCAGTTTTGATTTGAGGGGAAGATTTTTCTCAGAAATGTGATTGATGCTCCCCTGAGATGGAGCGCTTCTGTGCTGACCTGGGACGAGGCAGGTGGGTGAGGCTGACAGAGCTGCTGACAGGCCTCAGCTGAAGGAATTACCAGCAGATGGCTGCCTTCTGTCCCCGAGGCTGCTGTCCTGTGTGCAGAGGGCAGGCTATGGTGAGGGCTCCAAACCTCTGAGTGCTGTAGACTCCTTTCCTGAGATATGGGGCTGTGGTTCTGCAATGCACATCCTGGCTTCAGAATGAGGGCTCAGCCTGCCTGGTAGGGCCCGGGTTCACCCCTCTTCACTCATTCTTGGATACCACGGAGCCTCTTGGCCACATGTAGGCTGATTCCTGACACTAGCTGGTCAGGGACATCGAAATGTCATGTGGTATAGGGTCCCATGGATTTTGGGGGTGCACCCCCTGACTCTTACAGTTCAGGGAGCTGAAGTGAAGAGATGGCTGGTATTAACTCTTTACCATTTTCCCCCAAGGTGTCTTGTACACAGTGATGTGATGGGAGCAATTGGTTGACTTCTCTTGGTCACGAGAGAGACAGAGGGAGAAGGGAACCATTTCAACTCTTGGGAAAGCAGGTTCAATGAAATACTCTCCTTCCTTAGGCAAGACCTTCCTCATAGGAAGACGTGCTGGGCCGTGAAGGTGACTTCTTAAACTCTGTTCCTCCTTCTTGGCTTCTTTATAATTCCTACTTCTTCATGGGATATTTATCTTGCTGATGGAGTTATGTCCTTCAAACTCCACACCTCCAAGTCTACTTTATTTCCAATGAAAATATCACCTAAAAGATATTTCTGGACATACATGTCTGCCCACAGTGCCACATAGAAGATATCCACAAATACAGCAGATCCTTGACTTACAAACTCGATCGGTTCCCAAGGGCAGGATGCAACTCAAGTTGGTTGTAAGTCAGTACAGCTGAGATCTGGGTGTTTACCTAGATACATGCCATAGATAACAAGACACAGATGAATCTTCTATTAACCTAATTAATCCAAGTTGTTGTTAGGCTGGTTGTTTGAGGGGTTGCTGTAACACACTGACACCAACTTTCCCCTTTATTTAGTAGAATACATCTAGCACTTCTGTATCCTATGGTTTAGAATGCTGGAAAAGGAGCTAAGAAGCCAAAAGTACAATCTGGTCTTTGCACAAAATTGAGAGTATAGCTTTAGTTATTTCTGGAACATTCGATGGAGAGGAGAAGAAATCAGAGGTAGAGTACATTAAATATATTTCAGCTTGTCATTGAGCTTGATTTTCTTAGAACAGTGGTTTTTCAGTTAAGGATAACTTTGACTCCTCTCTTAAGAAAATGTGGCAAAGTGTGGAGATTTTTCATGGTCATCACTGGGACTGTGGGAGGAGGGTAAGTGTGGAGGTGGTGCTGGTGTAAGGAGGAGAGACCAGGGAGGCTGGCAAACCTCTAGCAGTGCACAGGGTAGCGCTCCCACCCGAGCAGTCTCTGGGCCTAGTGTCAAGAGAATGAAACGGAACAGCCCTGCCTTTTACTTGCCTTGACTTCCTCAGGTTCTGTGATGAAGGGTAAATTTTGTTTCTTCAGTAAATTAGACCAGTGACCATAAGTCTTATTTTACAAGGATAGCTACCCATGATCTCTCAAGGGAATAATAGAGAATAAATGAAACCACATTGATCTCAGCATCTGAGTATTTCCATTACAATGGAGACAGTGGTCACGTTTTGAGATTTTAATAAAAATTATTCCTAAACAGTATAATGTGCTTGCTATAAACCTAAAATTACTCTAAAAATAGTATTTTAAAAATGAATGTAAGCAGAAAAATCATTTTGATTACTGTAACTTTGTGATTTAGCTGTGACTCTTCCAAGTGAAAAGTTACGGTGAGACAAGTTCCAAAAATAAAACTTATTTTAAATAAGATTATTCAAATTTTCATGACATTTTAAATTACTGAGCTCAACAACAACAACAACAAAAGAGAAATCTCTTTTTAATTTAATCAGATGTGGGAATAAAATCCAGAGGTGTTGTACTCGGTCAAGGACGGCACATCTTTAACATGTAGGTCAAATTAAGATTCTATGTTTCTTTTCATTTTGCTGCACCCTGTCATGGTTGGGCACTTATTAATTGTTTTGGTCACTTAATCACCTTGACCTGAAGTGATTCAACCACAGCTAGAGGAGTGGTGTAGCGATGAGAGGCGCACACAGATCAGTTTATATTTCAGGCTCTGTCCTTTTCAATTTCTTTCCCTTTTTTCTTTTCTCTATCAGGACAAAAAATTTGTTCTTGCTAAGTTTCTTTTTATTTCAAATGGTAGACAAAATAATATCACTAAAAATATGTATCATTATGGAAAAAGATTCTAAAGAAAGATAAAAAGTAATGAATGGCCAGAGATATGTTTTGTATGTTATGCTGAAACACTGTGGTGTTTGTCTTTGAAAGAGGCAACAGTTTTGCATTCAGTGAGGTGGAGAATGTCCACGAGTTAGAGAGGCTGGAGCATCAAAGAATGGTGATTTGGCCCATTTATACTAACACCATGTATTGTCTTTTTTTAATAATTTAAATTGATAAAATGGCATGTGCTGTTGATATGTAGATACATGTGTGGTGAAGCATGAGAAGGAAATACTGTACATGCTGTAAAGGTTTGGATGCTGAGTGTTCTCCAAGGGTTCACATGTGTAAGCTTTATTCTCCCTAGGGACCCCAGTGGGAGGAAGGACCCCAGCAAGAGGCTGCTGAGGGGTCTCCGTGAGAGCATAGTGGGACTCCAGCCTCTTCTTTCTCTCTTTTGCTCCATGGCCATGAGGTGAAGATCTGTGCTCCTGCCATGCTACAATGTTTCACCACGTGGCCAAGCAATGGGTCCTCCCAAAACTGAGAGCCCCAAATAAACCATTTTTCCTTCTAAGTGGACTATTCTAGATATTATAGAGATGGAAACATAATGTGTGTGCATGTGCATACATATACATGTACATACACAGACATACACTTACATGAAGAATGAATGACAACAAATCAAATGTGTGTCATCCCACACTTGAAGTTCTTTAGATGTGAAGTTTGTAGAATTAAGGAAAACAGGATGTTTCAAATATGTACTTTCAAAAAAACCCCTCTTTAAACTGCAATTAATTTTAGTTTAAAGCATGCTACAAAGTCCATTGTTCTGTGATGTTTAAGGAGTTTTGATCATAATCGTTTATGTGAACTATAATTCAAAGGATTGTATTGGTTAAAATGACAAGTTCCATCACATAAGCTGATACTCTAACTAGCAATTATTGTCATTACTGCACATTGCTATGTGGGTGACACTTGCTAAGCTATACTTGATGTTGACCAGACAGAGTACCTTCATTCTCCTGTTTCAGAATTGTAGATGTTCTTCAGAATCTTCATGGTTTCATTTAATAATCCCAATAACTTGAGTAAGTAGCCATGGATACCCTCTTCATGGAGATGAGGAAGCCGACAGGATGGAGAGGTTAGCGATTTTCTCAAGGTCACTTAAAAAGCCAGAGTGGACCTGGAGTGTTGAACCAGTGTGTGTGGTGGGCCAAAATTCTTTTAACTTTCAACGCCTTCTAAAATGGTGGCTCACCATCTTGGAAAACGTTTTCTCTGTGTCCTATTTCAAAGAGTAAATACGCAGCTCAAGGAACAGGTAGGATTTTTTTTTTTAGGTTTTTTGAGACAAGGTCTCACTTTGTGGTTCAGGCTGGCCCTGAGCTCAGCCTCAAACTCACATCACAGCAATCCTCCTGCCTCTGTCTCCCTAGTGCTGGGATGACAGGCGTGAGCCACCACGCCTGGCACTGTGGTCTGTGGTACTGGTTGCTGCTGGGCGTGAGTCTCCACACCCAGTATTGTTATGTGGTTACCGGGGAATCGAACCCGGGCCCTTGCGCTTGCAAGACAGGCGCCGGAACCGCTGAGCTAACTCCCCAGCCCCAGGTAGGAGTTTTTGAGTTGACTTCTTTGTCCTTGTGTGGACCCCATGAAATCGTGCTGCTTTGACTTCAGCAGGAGCATGCTGAACTGATGGACCGCCCCGAACTGATGGATCTTCACGCTCCAGGAGGCTCTCTAGGAAGCAGATAGCTAACCAGCGATCTTATTTCCCTTCTCCTACAAATGGAAATGATGTCTTGGCATCTACGCAGAGCAGCTAAGCAATGTGTTCTGCACTAACCCGCTAGGAGGTAACACCAAGGTGACTTTGAAGACTACAGCTCACCAAGTTCCCTGCACACTGTGCTCTTCCACTCAGCCAGGGCAAACACAGGAGGAGTTAAGTGAGTGGAGCCTGCATTTTTCTGCTGACATCACTGCAGTTGGGATTTCTTCGCTGCAGTGGTGAATATTACTCATTGTGCCATACACAAGGAACCAAATGAAAGATCTATGAGTTTAGGAAACAATGGACCCAGTGCTCCCTGATAGTGACGCTGCTAGAACAGCTGGAAAGAGGGGTGCTTCTGTGCTGCACCAAGGGGGAATCTCTGGTTATGTAGCTAATAAGAGCTGGGACTATGGTTAGACTTATTTTAAAAATGGGGTCAGGGTAAGCAGATGAAGAAGGGGCTTGAGGGGAGAATTGATTCTCAAGTCCTCTTTCTCTGTAGCCCAGTCAGCACTTTGCAATGCGAAGTGATCCTAAGGAGACAGGAAGAGAGGGCATTAGATTAAAAAACAAACAAACAAAAAAACAAAATGAAAGGAAGTGAGTGTCTTTAAAAGGAGTGAGCAGAAGTACCTGGATGAATGATTTTCTAAGAAGTGTTAACTTGATGTCTGACCAGACAGAGCATGTGCGCTATTCAGTTTTCAAAATCTTAGTTCTTCTGCAAGGAAAAAGATGAAAAGCGTATTTCCTCCACAGAATGGACCTCATGTTGTTTTCCTTATTTGCAGAGATGCATTTTTCTGAGCACCAAGGTGATTAGATATTGATTTGGTTAAAAATGAGGACCTTCCCTTTGTTAAAAAAACCCCAAAGCCCTGTGGTTCATCTTCCCTCCTGTTCTGTGCATCACTTATATTGTCTTTTCTGAAAATCAATTTAATTAAAAATGTCATGTATGTTTTATTAATTTTCATCTGAAAAATAAATAATAACAGGAAAAATGGATTGGCCTATGGATAGGAATAGGTTTGGGAGAAATAAAACTAATTCCTTGAATATCAGCTAACAAGAGCACTGTTTTACTCATGCCATGTGGGAAGAAAAGATGTGTGCGTTTGACAATGGAAAACAGAATGACTTAAAGGAGTCTCATGGAGTAGCTCCAAGAAGTTCCTGTTTCCTGTGAGCAGCTGTGACTCTGCAGCCAAGGAGTTCTGACTCCAGATTGATTTTAGAGAAGAGCAACCAAAATATACCTTCTTCTATGTAATTTGTTAGTGGAGGCTGTACTTTATCTGTTGCTCATGGGAAGAAATCTCTGAACTTTTGACTCAATCTGTGGGAGAAAATTCTTTGGTCTTAAAAGAAAAGCAGGAAAGTTAGACTTTCTCCCTCTGGAGAAAGCATGGAAAATAACAGCAGAAAACCAACGATCTTTGCAGTAGAGGGGAAACAAGTTTCAAGAAGCGAGCAGTGTGGGAGAGGGGAGACTCCTCCCTATCAGGGCTTCTCAACTTCCTTGCTGCTGACATTTTAGACCAGCAGCTCTTTCTAGTGTGAGCTGCCTTGGGCCAGATGTGATATTCAGTGGTGTTACTGGGTCTGTCCTGTAGATGACAGTTGTAACCTAGCCCTAGTTATGGACTATCAACACTGTCTTCAGATATCACCAAATACTTCTCATGGGGCCATGCTTGCCCTGAAGTCATGCAATAGAAATGCAAGAGCCACATAGGGAATTTTAAATTTTTCTTGGGGCCACATTAAAAATAAAAAGAAATAGATGAGATGAATTCAAGTAACACATTCTATTTACTCTAAAGATTCAAAATAAAATTTCAATTATAATTAATATAAACCAATTGAGATGTTGCATGTTCATTTTTTGGTATAAATTCTGAAGTCTGGTGGTATTGTATATTTAGAGGGTATCTCAGCTCTCACTAGATGGGTTTCAACTATGAATCATCCACAAATGGGTAGTGGCAGCCATGTTGGACTGTACAGTACTGAAGCCACTAATCTCTACTTTGGATTGCCAGCTAATGGAGCCTATAAATATATAGATGTCCTTTCTAAAAGAAAGATCAGTTTAGGTTGAGTTTTCCATTCCTTCTGGGTGAAGCCCACTAACACAAGCCCACCCGGCTCTTGTTAGCAGGGGTAACAGATACACTAGCAGATAACTCTGCATTTCATCCATGTTTTGTGAACCCGGGTCATGCTGGGTATCGCCAGTAATACCCCTGGCTGTGTGGCTCCAACACACTACTCCTGCTCAGACATGAGGTGCATCTTCCCCCCAGGTAAGTGCTGTCCAGTCACCTTCCTGTCTAGGGTCTTTGTTCTGTGAGTCATGCTTGCTCCTCTTTGCATGTTCTTGGTCCTTTGGCTGCTAAATCTGGCTCGTCCTTCCCCCCATGTAGCCATTCCTTGCTTGTGAGCTGCTCCCAAGGGCTCAGTGGGTTTCTGGTTGCAGGAAGAGCAGAGACAAAAGTGAGACCTGGACTGTCTTCAAGTAGAGCTGAAGGAATCAAGGCAGCTCTCTTGACTACACTTGGTAACTGCAGGGAAGCTGAGGGTGGAATTATTATAGTGTTGTCAACATCAGAAACCAATGGAGCTTCCCAAGGGGTCCCCTCCCCAAATGCAGCAGGCCTGCATAATGGAAATCATTTGGATCTCAAAACCCAGAGTTTTACCCTGAGAACAAGAAATGTGAGAAAGCTCTGATGGCCTGACCCCTCTCCTCATTTTATAGGTGAGAAAACTAAGTACAAAGAGGTTCAATAACCTGCCCAGCTCTGTGTGGTGTAGGCACCAGACTCTAAACAGTTCTCCTGGCTCATTAAATGTTTCCATCTCACACTGCTGCCTCATCCGTTTGCTTAGAATTTATTGAAATAAATTCTACACTCCTCTTTTCCCAGGTGTTTAAAAAATGTAAGCATTTCTTTGGAAATAATTTGAGCAGACATAGAAACTGCAATAGTAGCACAGAGGATTTACATGTCACCCAGGTTTTCCAATGATGATTTCTTATGCAACATAAATATCAGAACCAGGGTTCTAAGGTCATAATACCAGCTGCACATCTTATACATGTGCTCTTTTTTTTTTTTGGTACCGGGGATTGAACTCAGGACTTTTTGCTTGCCAGGCAGTCACAACACCACTGAGCCATGTCATTGGTCCCTGCTCTTATTTTTGGGTAAATCCTATGGAATTTAATTATATACATATGATAATCACTGTAATCAAGATACAGAACTGTCTGATCAGTCCAAAGAAACTTTCATGCACATGTCTGTAGTCCCAGCCACTCTGCAAGGCTGAGGAAGAGGGTGTCAAGTTTGAGTCCATTGTGTGCAACTTAGCAACTAAGCAAGGAGTGAGATGCTGTTAAAAAAAGAGAAAAAACATGTATATAAATGTGGCTGGCTAGGATGTAACTGAATACAAAGATGTTGGGTTCAATCCATAGTGCCTCAAAACACACACACACACACACACACACTCACACACACACACACACACACACTTACACAAAAATTTATTTGATTCTTTTATATTCACATCCTCCCTCCATCTTTAACTCTTAACACTGACCTTTTCTTTGTCCCTATGATTTTACCATTTTGAGAATATTATAAAGGGAGGCAGCACTACACAATCTCTTAAGACATGCTTCTTTTCCTCAGCATAGCACTCTGGCTATTCGGTGAAATTGTCGCATGTGTCAAGAACACCTCTGCTTCTTGTTTCTGATTAGCGCTGGGTTGTAATAAGAATGTAGTCAGGTTTGTTAACCCTTCATGTATGAAAACAATGCCTGTGGCTTCTTTTCTACTTTGGACTACTAAAGCAAAACAAAATATTAAACAACAGAAAACCGAAAGGAAAACAAGAAGAAAAAAATGCTACGAACATTAAAAGATTATCTTTAGTCATTAGTGAGGTAGGCTGGGTTTATTATTATTATTAGTAGTAATAGTAATAGTTGTAGTATATTTACCATCACCGTTAGTTTGTACCTGTCTGGTAGGGAAAGAAAAGTAGGAAACACAAGCTGCGAGTACATAGTTGATTCCCAATTTGGGACATATTCGTGATAAACCTGATAGACATCATGGACAGGTACATTATCACCAGAAAAGAAATTCATCATTTAGATCAGTGGTTCTCCCAGGACCAGCACCCTTAAATGTACTGGTCTCCCTCAACCTGCTGAGTGGCACTGGACAATCTGCGCCTTAACCTTTGCAGAGCAACTGTGTAAGGTTTCAGCCGCTGACTTCCGGTTCTCAGCGGAAAGAGTCTGGAGGCTGGGAGTACGCGGGGGAAGCTGATTTCCTCTGTTTTGTGTGGCCATTGGGCTGAGTCCATGTCTCTGCTTCTCTCTTGCTCTTTGGGTCAGAGAATACCCAGTGAGTCCACATAATCTGGTACATTTTAGAACAACTTGCGTTTTAAATACTTTCCTTGCCCTCTTTATACAAAGAAGGAACGTGGAATATTGATGAAACTCAGAGACACCATGGGGATGTTGTCAAGGGAAGGTTTCTTTATATCAATGGCTATTTCTCACTGAATAGATACAATCGAAAAACAGAAAAGGATCTTATGTAGATGGATTTCAGTGTATTCAATGTACCAGGGTTAGCAGATTAAATAGAATATGATCTATTCTGGTCTTTGGCAACATTGTCAAGCAGGAAAAGGCTGTTTTTGCCCAGCTTGTTTTAGTTTTCTCTTTGTACCGGTGACCCCTTATAGTTTTTGTTTTTGTTACTTTTCCTTTTTCGTTGCCTCGTCTCCCCCGGAGCATCAGTCAAAATGCGCTCTTGTCTGTGAATGTCCTTTAGCACAGGCCCTTTCCTCTGCCAGCTGACACCAGATTCTTTAGACAAGAGCATCCTTCAACTTTATAATAAACTTGGCAGATTATGCCAAAGATGTGCCATCGCTCCTTCCTGACTCCTTGCTCTGCCTTAGGAAGAAGTGCTGCAGGACAGCCTGACAGGGATTGGTAAGTATTTCAGGCACGCTGTGGGAGACACAGGGATGGTAGTCTTTCTGTGTGCATTATTTAAAATAGCTTTAGTTTCTACGGGATGCCAGCCAGTCGGTTCCTCCTCTGTTGATTCATTTGGATGTACAGGAAGTGTGCATATATATGTGTCTGTGGGTATGCACATGCATGTACATTTAGTGTGGTTGTACTGCTTAGTAGAGAGGCTGGTAGATGCTCTGTAGAAATGGAGGGAGACTGTCTATCCACAGGTCCTATGTCAGTAGTGGGTGGTGCCAAACCTATGGCATGTGTGCTGCAGCGGCCTGCTTCTATCACCGAGAACTCTGTTTGCATCTTTCAGCATTGCTCATCTAGGAATTTACCTATTTCAAGCTAGAAGAAAAGGGTGTAGGTCAGGGTGAGCTCAATCATTTCTTTTCATTTTTCCTGGGGCATTCGATTATGGTTTTATCTTCTCGACTTTTGAATTCATTCAGATTTGTTTAAAAGTAAAAGTGCTCTCAACTCTTCAGTTCCTCCTGTGGAGTTTCTCCCCAGGTAAGGAGGAGCAGGAGAGATTGAGTGTGAGGGCCAGCACTGTGTCATGGCCCAGGAGGATGGAGGGGAGACGATGATCTCCCCGGCTTCATCCTAACTCCTGTGTACACATGAAGAGCCTTTGTGTGGCTGTGTGATTGGAATTCCGGCTCCTCTGCTGTTCCCTCCCCAGAGTGCAGAGAGAATGGATGGGCAGCAGATGACTCAGCTGCTTCTTAGGGCAGATTCTAATTCCTTTCTGTGAAGGCTGCCTGAAATTCAAAGAAGCATTCTTATTTCCTCCAATTTAAAGCCCTGCCTGATGCTGAATGGGCGAGCACCTAATTTCACCTTCCGAGGCAATTGGGAAGCTTTTTGTGCTAAAAGAAAGAAGAAAAGAGGATTCTGGAGGATAATTGAATGAAAATCCCTTAAAGGTGCCAGAAAAACGGCTCCTTTCCAAAAGGGATGAAATGAGGTCAAAATATATTTGTTAAAAGTGTGGGGGCATGAAAGCCTTAATTATTTCTTTGGAAAGTCACGTCTTTAAAGACTTAAACAAAAGCTTCAAGAAGGTAAAAGCTGGATGAAATTGCCCCATGCCTTTAGAGAAGGTGGACCCTAGAGGAAAGCAATTACTGCTTAACAATGGTATATTAACAGCAATTATTCCTCCAGCCCAGCTTGGCACTGGATTTGGGAGGAGAACTGAGACCGCCTGCTGGTCCTGCCTGGGTCTTCGCAGGGAAGAGGTGGGAGGGACAGGCGACATGGCCAGATGTGGTGACCGGAACAGAGGTTTCCTGACTTCAGCTGGGGAATTCCCCTTAATTTTACACTATAAGGAAAACATCATTTCTCTCAGAGCAGGACGGTGGGAAGCAAGGTCGTGTCAGATGTGCTCTCTTTATTGGTCCCTTATTTGAAATACTAGTCTCGTGGTTGGAGGCACATTTCTTTATGTTCATCTTGTCTGTTTGTGAAATGGGGAAGGTATCACCTACTGCAGATTGTAAGGATGGAGAGGGGTGGTTCTGTGGGTCTTTTCTCTGGCTGCTCAGTTTGGATGCTAGTGGGCAGCATGCTGCATCCTTGCCCTTCACTTTGTAGTGAGCCACAGTGAAGTTTCTGTAGGTGCTTGGCTCGTACTTTGTCCAGGAGGAGTTGCTCGGTCTGACACAGTCAGTTCTGTACCAAAGGAGGGCCACACAGCACACAGGACACCTGGAAGTGTCTCAGTTTGGACATTTCTTCTGCTCTGAGATTCGGCTGGGAGGTCTTCCTGGTTCTCCATCGATTATTCCTTGGCAGGAACTGATAAACCAGCAGGAACCCTGCGTGCCTCTAGCCCTTCCCTTCCTGATTGACTTGATGCTCCCTATGCTGGGGCCAGGACTGTTCATGGGCTTCCTGGTCACCTAAGCTGCACATCAGCAGAGGGCAACCAGGTCTGTGGGTGGAAAGGGGCTGAGGAGCCCCTTTTCAAGTAGCTGAGAGACCACTTTCAAAAGACTAGGAAGTCTTGTTAAAAACAGACACCTACAGAGCTGTCAAATTGGTGGAAACAAAGGTTTCTTGAAGGTTTCAAAGACTGGAGGTCCTGTACAGCTTTTAAAGAGATGATTAATTGAGCGACCAGAGCTCTCATGTGGTTAGTTGGTTGGGGAATAGTTTCCATAGTAAGCATAGACTTTGGAGGCATTGATTCTCTTTGTCTTACCTTAGAAGTCTTTTCCTGGCAAGAGTTGGCAAGAAACAGCAACTTCTTCTTACTTTCCTAACTGATGTAGTGGAAGGGGACTTTTGAGTTATATGAGATTATATACATGCATGTTATAAAAATATGAACATAGACTTTGTTGCTATAGAGAGTGTTACAGTAATTATGTTTGGGCATATTTCTAACAAAGTGCAATGGGTTTACATCTTGGTGAGTAGAAATGCAGATGGCATAACCAGGAGATAAAAGAGCAGAGAAAGATTTATTACCTTCAGCAAGGAAGAAAGCACTGGATTTACATGTAAAACAGTGATCTTCCTGAACAAAGGAAGCATGGGGATTTTATTCCTGGAGTCTATACATATTCATATAGGAAAGGACATGGAGCATTCATATGGGAAAGGACACCCATTTCTGAGCATGCTCAGTCTAAGGTTACAGAACACATGCTCAAAAGAGAAAGGTGGAGGACAGGTGTGTTTCTGGGCATGCTCAGTTCAGTATTGTAATGAGTCCAGTTTGCCTTGAAAGAATGAGTTATAATGGCTGGTTTTCTGTAAGTTTCTCCAGAGAGTTTTTGCTGAAGCACATGAACAACTTTGAAGCTGTGTTAAGGTAGGAATTTGATACTGCTTCATTTATTGATTGACTTCTTGACAGAGAACATGAAGAATACTTGAAAAGAAGCAGCTGCAATTTAACTTTTTAAATATTACCCCCCCCCCCGGAAATCCCCTAACATACATCTTGAACTTCCTGTTTTGTCCTTTTTTCCTAAATCGGTAGAACTCAGGTCCAGAGGCAAATGTGAGCATTATGTAAGAATATAGAATTTTTCTAACAACCAGAGCTATCCCCAACATCAGACCACCAAAATTGTGTAAGCTGTGGAATGGGCGTGGTCTCTGAGGCGTGCACCTGAGTTTCCCTTCAAGCTAGAGAGATAAAAAGGTTCACTTTTGCTTTCAGGAGTTATTTTATTTATTTATTTATTAGATTTTTTGAGACAGGGTCTCGCTTTGCAGTTTAGGCTGGCCCTGAGCTCAGCCTCCATCTCACATCACAGCAATCCTCCTGCCTCTGCCTCCCGAGTGCTGGGATTACAGGCATGAGCCACCACGCCCGGCACTGTGGTATGTGGTACTGGTTGCTGCTGAGTGTGAGTCTCCACGCCCAGTATGGTGTGTGGTTACCGGGGATCAAACCTGGGCCCTTGCGCTTGCAAGACAGGCGCCAGAACCACTGAGCTAACTCCCTGGCCCTCAGTGCTTGAATTCTTTATATGAACGGGGTAGAATTTTCATGTAATCTATGCACCATTTCCCATCGACTTTAAATTATCTCCAGACTCTTTGTTATACAGAATGCATTAAATAAACATAAATTAAAACAACACCGAGATTCTGTCTTGCTCCAGAAATAGTGGCTATTATGAAGAAATCAAATAATAACAAATGCTAGAAGGGTAAATACTGTTGATGGGAATGCAAACTAGTACAACTATGATAGAAATCACTGTAGAGATTCCTCAAAAAATAAACTAGAAATTATATTTGACCAAGATGTTTCCCTTCTAAGTATCTTCTTGAAAGACTTAAAGACATCATATTAGAGCTGCTCAGGTAGCAGAAGAAATGCATTTCTGGGTCATAGGCACATCTTAGAAGGAGCTGCCTTTTCAGTCACACCTCTGCACTTTGAAGCCACACCCAGATCCAGGCTCAATTTTCTGTATTGTTCACTTGGGAACCTCTTAGAGTCTGTGCATGTGTATTAATGCACTTTGCTGCTACAACTGAGTACTGGAAGCAGGCTGTTGTATAAGGGAAAGAGATTCATTTTTGTTCACAGTTTTTGGAGGTACAAAGTCTGAGGGCCTCATCTGGGGAGGGCCTTGCTGGCAGAGTCTTGCTGTGCCACCAAGTATCATGTGGCGAGTGATAGGAGTGTGTGTGTGTGTGTGTGTGTGTGTGTGTGTGTGTGTGTGTGTGTGCGTGCTCGTGTGGTCTTCACTGCTTCGTGCAAAGCCACCAGCATTCAATGGTGGTGCTCAACATTAATGACTTACAAAGTGAATCCTGAAGGTTGTGTTGACAATGCATGGTGTCCTGGGAAGCTGTGTCTCACGCTGGTAGCAGGTGTTGTCTGTCCCTGTAGGGTCGGTTTCTCAGTGGCCTTCCCAAGACAGCCACCAAAGGTCTTTCTTGTGGAATGAGGTAGAAGTCTCAGATTTGGACGATTTCTTGTAAGATTCTTTGCAGCTGGTTCAGTGTTTGGAAAGAGTTTCACCCACTACATATGCTAGTCTGCTGAGAAAGCATTGTATTTTTCACTTTTCTTTTGTAATCATACGTGTGTCCTTTTCAGGGCTCTGACCCTGATGAATGTGCTGGTTATGCCAGATTTTGTCAGTGCTACACTGAGCCAAAGCAGGGATATGAAACAAAACAAGTCTGGGCTGTCCTCTCCTGGACCATGCATGGCTTTTATTAGCACCTCTGAAATGGTGAAAGGAGCGGGAGGATTCTTCTCTTTGAGGAGCTCTAAGGTCTCAGGCTTTCAGGATGGGAACCGTCTTGATTTTTTTGAATTTGTTCTGCTTGTCGTCTGAGTGAGGGAAAGGGCACAAGTGGAGAGGCCTCTGGGTGTCCTGTCTGACGCCTGCCCTGGTGGGGTGCATTCCTGGCACACACGTGGCGTGCCACAGAATTTGGAGGGAGGGTTAGAATGTTTGCAGGTCCTGGCCTTGAACTCACTTGTGTGTCTGAGGGTAGAGTGGTCATGCACAGGCACTGGAGAATCCTGTCTGTTTTCTCTTAGGGATAGTGGAGCCAAGGGAGGGGTGAGGCAAAGGAAGGAAGGGATGACGAGCCCCTTCGTCACCCCTTTGTGGGCTTCGTGGACAAGCCCACGAGAAACAGAGCTTGGACGTTGCTGGGGAGGAGAGAATGGCATTTATACCGACAGTTGTTTCAAATAATTGCAGTTTTCAGGAAAGAAACCAAGACTGGTGACAGCAAATACTGAGTGACTGAGAGACAGAAATGTGTGTAATAAGTGAAGAAAACAGTGAAGGGGATTGGGGCAGAAGACAGGAGAGAACAGAGATGAGGAGAGATGGGGGGAAAAGAAGGGAGGAAAGACAAGAGAAGAGTAGAGGTGCTGTGGGGAGAGCGTAGTCTTGTAGTGTCCCCTCCCCCCATTCTGGACCAAACTAATCCCTTCTACCTTAGCTTTTGGACAAACTTTAAGAAATTTATACAATCAGAGAACGATGACAACAAAACTCCCATGGAGTCCATTTCACACTGTTGACAGGTGATTGCTTGCGGTTTTGACAATTCCAAGTAGGAACTTCATTTCCCTCAGTGGCAGGTGAAGGTGAGGAGTTTGCCCTCCCCTGGGTGCTCCTTGCCTGAGCTTGGGTCCCGGGCAGGAGGAGCAAGATGTTTATTGCCCACTCTGGGACCCTTCCTCTGAGTGTGTTGCTGCCACATTGCTCTTCCATCCGAGAGCAACAGACACAAGGGGACTGCTTGCTTGGCTAGGAGGAGAAGGCCCAGAATGAAGCCACGTGACCAATGTTTTCCTCTGGAGTCCAAGAGAGCTGGGACCCAAAGAAGAGTGGAGGGCTCATGTGTCGGACCATAAAATGCTAGGAACACTCCATCTGCTCCGCCGGCCTGAGAATACTCAGCATGACAGTGTATAAAAATTTCCTGGTTTATACTTCTTAATACCCCTCTGTAAAAATAACAGTCCAGTGGCATGAGGTCATTCAGACTAAGTACAGGGCCATATGCCGAGGGCCAGGCTGGTGCTGACTGATGTGTTCTGGTGCTTGTTAGTTTGAGAAAAAGAAGAAATCTGAGGGTAGGAGTGGGCCTTTCTCTCAGGAAAAAGAGGAAGAGGAGGAGGATGAGGTTGAAAATCCATCCTAGCTGAATCCATGACACTAGTCAAAGCATAACAGGGAAGGGCATCATTGTTGGCATTCATTGTGCCTGGAAAGGTTTCTATTTTGCCTCAGTCCTCTCTGACCATTGGGTGGGTGCTGTAAGCCCCGTTTTCTAGTGGGGGAAAGCATATCTCAGATACAGGAAATAATCTGAAGGTTGTAAGGGGTTGGGGGATAGCCAACTCCAGGTCTTTCCAATTCCAGAACTATCGCCACTGTTATGCTGCAGGAATTTCACATTTGGAGAAAGCTGTCTTCATCATGAGTGATAATCTCCAGCTGGAGGTTACCGGCCCATGAGAAGTTGGCTTATGGATTTCATTTGACAGAACCAACCATTGTTTGGGGAGCCCTGGGAGGTAGCTTGTCTCTCTGGTTCCAGGTGTGGGTGATTTGGGATATGTGCCATATGTGGACACATGTGATTGGGGATGAGTGACCAGTGACCAGTGGCCTTTTAGAAGACTCTCATTCTTTCTGACTTTAGACTGATGCACCTCTGAGGGACACAATGTACCCAACACCTTCTCGGCTCCTCCTAGGAAGATGAGCCCAGTCCTTTGTGTGTGTGTGTGTGTGTGTGTGTGTGTGTGTGTGTGTGTGTGTGTGTGAGTATATGCATACTCAGTCCCTAAACACAATTCAAAATAATTACAAAATTTGGTTCTGTTGCATCTCTGTTTTTTAATAAAAATATAGCACTGACCATCTTCTATATTTTGAATTACATGCATAATATATTTCAGTGTTCACAGCAAGCCAATCAGGAAGGTAGAATTAGCTCTACAGCATGGAATTCAAAACAGGGCCAGACTGAGAAGATCAGCTTGCTACAACAGTATTGTGATTAAGTTTGTTCGCTTTGCGAACTGTCTCCCACTAATGCCCATCCATTTCAAGAAGGACCAGGAAGGCTTCTGTCCCCTTGAGCACACCAGTCGTGCTTTGGGTAAAACAGTGCAAGGTGATGTTTGTGATCAACTAAATAACTAGCATTGAGAATTTATTTAAAACCCTCAGTAGTCTAGCTGTGGAATATTGCCATTCCTTACACTGGAAACAGATCTTTCCCTCTTCCGTGAAAATGGCTCACATTTCAAAAAATTACTTGTTTTAAAATAGCGTTGTTGAGGTATGACTCACCTACCATGCACTTCACCCACTGCAAATGTATGAGCTGAGAGATTTGTGTACTTTCATAATGGTGTGCGATTCTTAACGCAGTTCATGAACATGTTCATTTCACCAACAAAATTCCATTTTTAATCAACACTCACAAAATGGAGAAAGAGAAGAGGATCTTCCATAATTCTGCCGGCTGGATTTGGCCCATCCCGTTGGTGCCACACTTCCTGTGTTTTATTCACCAAACGTGCAGAGCAACTGGGTTGTGGTCGCCAGTGCACACAATCTCTGTCTGATTTTTAAGCTGATGTCTTCCAGGTTATTACTTTGCACTTTTAATGGCCCATGATATTCTCTCACATGGACAGGCAGAATTGTACTAATCTAGCCCCCTTTGTTGAGCCTTTGTTTTTTTAAAAATCACAATGTTACAGTGCACATCTTTACACAGAGCCTATTTCCCCTGGTGAAGATATTTCTTTCGGCTACATTCCCAAGAGTGGGATTGCTGGGTAAGAGTGTGAGCCTTTTCCATCCCTGTCCCTTCTTTCCACACTTTTTTCCAAACAGGTGACACTATTCCACGTATATGAAATATATATGACCTAAAAAGTCATTTGAGGTTGCAGGGGTGTTAGGTTTATTATGTAAATCAGAGACACACCAAATCTGCGAGGTCAAAGGACATCCATTTCTTCAGAGCCAGAAGATTGTCCTTTATGTGTCCCACCTGGAGAGTTAAATAACTTTACCATTTCCCTTAGAAAATTATTCCCATGGAAAATAATTCCCTCACCCTCCTGACCTTTTATTGGTTGCTGTCAGCCTGGGGCAGTACTTTGTTTCCAGCTGTTCTTAAAAGTCACTGCTTTAACATTAACTCTTTGAAGGCTCCCAGGGGGCAACAGGGCTGGGGGAGGGGAGGGGTCAGGAAGGGGTGGTGGGCAAGCGGGTGGGGAAGACTTTTTCACATTTACACCTCCAAGGAGCTGTGACATCTTCTTACAGAAGCTAAGCCTAACAGATCCACTAGGTGCCACAGAAAATTAGCATATCCTCATCTTACTCTGTTTTAAGAAGCAGCCGTTTGGGAAGTTCTAATGTCCTTAATGTCTAGATAAAAAGCCTGTTAATATGAGAGTAATGCTGCATTCTTGAGAAGGAGGCTTTTTAGGTTTTGCTTGTATTTGTCCCGATGTCTCTTCTCTCCGGAAACAAGCTAAGTATTTCCAGATTTGCAACACGTTTAGACATGAGCCTGGGGACTCAAGAAAAGGCAGCCCAAGCTCAGGAAGGCAAAGGCAGGGAGAGGGGGCCAGGCTCCCAGTCAGTGTAAACGATGTGGCCCTAGAACTATGCCTAGGAGGTTGTGCTTGGACACTTTCTTGAAATCAGCATCCCTATTCATGGATCCAAGAGGAAGTGGCTAGAGGAAGGGCATTTACTGAAGAGATTCATTACTGAGACATGGGGTTGAATTCCAGGGCTGGGCTCCATGATAGATATAGATGCAATTGGTCAGGAAAAGGAAGCTTCTACCTGAAGCTCTGCTTGGATGCTCCATGATCAATGTCGCCTTTCACCAAAGATAACTATTAACCCCGGGGAAAGATTAAGCTTGTGGTTGTAATGGGCCAGGGCTGGATGATCTTGAAGGTAAAGTAAGTATAAGCACATTTATACTTGCCTTTCACGTATTACAGTTTTGCATATATCTGGCCATTTCACATGATAATCAGAACCTAAATATCATAATGAGGGGATTATTGGGATGTTAAGTGACAAGTATGAATGGAGTTTTCCAGTGACGTGACAACCAGGGGCCCATGTGTCTGCCACGAATTTAGCTGGTCCTCTGTGCCCTCCAAAATGACTGTAAGGAATTTGGAGAAAAAAGATGCAATCTTGGTTTTAGAAACTTTGAGAAGAGCTATTCACTAGGAAGGGAATGAATTAGGGTCTCTTCCTTGCATGCTCCTCCATCCCTCCCTTATTTTACAGTTGTCTCTTTGCATCTTTATTTTCTTCTCTCTTACAGTCCAGTTGTGGTATATCATGGGAGCCATGTGAGGTGCATTTTTGATAATAGCCATTGAAGTCTGCTTTCTGGACACAAAAGGACTTTTGAAGTTGGGCCTGAGCAGAAGAGATCAAGCTGGATCAGGTGTGGGCCACACATTGTAGGCGGAAGGAGACTTAAAGATGGCACTGAGGGGCAGCCAGGGAACAGGGCCTGAGGGAAGGCTGAGGGCTGGGCATGGAGGTGTTGGCCAGGTGGAGGCTTCACGTGCACCTGGAGCCCAGCTATGAGTGGACTTGAGTCAGATTCTACAACATTCCCAGGGCTGTTGGACATGGTATAGGGCATCTTCACCTTGTCCCTGGTGACTTTCTGGCCAGCAGCTACACTTGAGCTGCTTTGGAAGTCTTTGATAATGTCCAGAGTACTAGGAGGTCTTGCAAACCTGGGATGGACTTAGGGATTAACTTCTCTGCTGGCTTTCCTGCCACAGGGAGGGGGTGTGCTGTGCGATCCAATTCAGGAAGATGCTCCTCCTTTCAAGTTTCTTCACCACATGTTGGGATGCATTAGCTAAGCAAGAGAAGTTGATCTCTGGGGTCAGTTTTGTAAGCTGTATGCCTCTTCTTTGTGAAGTTAATTGTTAACTCAAGAGTGAACTGTTGAGGGCATTAGGTGTGACCTCCTGCTGGGTTATTAGCATTTTATAATGCACTCCTAGGAGACCAGAATTCCTAGAGGGCCTGAAAAGAGTCTCGTCTCATTGGTTGTGGTGATGATAGTGGAGTGCATGCTTGTGTGTGGGGCTGGGGTGGGAGAAGAGATACTTCTGTTTCAAATGCCTCAAATCTGTCCCTGTGTGTCAAGGGCCAGGATTTTAATGAATCGACTGGGATGTGCAGTGATCATTATTAATATGTTATCAACTAGTGGTTCTGTGTGAGCTAACTGAAATGTCAGATATCCTGTCAGTGTGGTTCTTATTTGCTGAAGTGAGAGTTTGGATTCTGGGTTGGAAAATAATTAGGTTGATGGGAGCAGTTGATTAGGGGATGCTCCGTGTCACCAGTGATAAGAGGTCGCTATTTTCTCTTGCTCTCTTGTTTTCCACCCCTCACAACAGGGTCCAACCTGAGCTCATCCTCCTAAAGTTTGCTCTTGGCACCTCTGTTTTGTAGATGAGACAGTGGAGACATAGGGAAGCCCACCCGCTTATAGTACAGGCAGCTCCTGGGTGTGTGAGGCTGAAAGCCAGGAACCTTCTCTCTTGTCACCTCAAAGAAAACTACTCACAGTATTTGTTGGCAACTGAGGCATTCTAGCTTTCCAGTCAAAATGAGAATGTTGGAAAACATCCGCCATTGTGGAGTGGATGGCTTCCCAGTACTTCCTGACTTTTCTGATGAGACTGGGTAGATACTACTGAATGTGGCTTTTTTGATAATGTGTAATGAAACACATCCATATCTGGAAGGTTTGTATAAGTATGAGAAATAATATTTCTCATAATATTTCTCAAAATGCCCAATGAATGGTGTCACAAAATTGTACATGAGTGAAGATCTATTCAAAGACCTTTGGTAGAAAGGTATTAAAAAAATCTTAGGTACCAAAGACCATTGGTACAAGACTACTGGATTTTATCATACAATATTCAAACAGCTCATCTGTATAATTTTGGATTCATGTTGCAAAGAGCATTTAGGAAAGTACTACTATTTGAGTTTTAGTGTAGCAAGAATAAGAGAATATAAAATTATCTGCAAAGTTTAAGGAAATAATCTTATTTTCTTGACATATATCTTCATATACATCAACCAAAATAATATAACAGAATGAAGAAGTCAATGTGAGAATTCAGTTACCTTTTATCAAGTGATTCATTAAAAAATGAAAAAAAAAATGAACACAACAACACTGTTTTTCTTTTCCTCACTAAATTAGGTATTTGGGGAAATATAGTTATTTTTCATAAAAGTGTTATTTATGCTAACATGTAATTAGCTTTAAATTGTTGCTTTTAAATGACTTAAAAAGCTTTTACACTTTGTTTTATTTTATAACATGATAAATATTGATACAGCAAATGTAAACAAAAACTCTTTGAGGTTCTAATTATTTTTGAGGTGTAAAAGATACCTATCTACCTTCTAGAAATGTTTAAATTGCTAATCTAGAAAATACAAATAACTTCTATAAATTTATAAGAGTGAGAAAGAATCCTAACATAAAAGATAGGCAAGGGCTACAAATAGGTAGTGTATAGAAAAATGACTAGCATATGTGTGACACATTGCTTGAACTCATTGGTATTAATCAGAGAAATGCAAGAAATGTGGTACTTGCTAAAGGAGAGCTGGGAATTGAGCCCAAGGTTTCCTGCATGCTAGGCGGGCCCAGCACTGCTGCACTCTGCCTCAACATTTCCTTACATCTATAGAGAAAGGCAGGTAACAGCAAGTGTGAGTGGAGCTACAGTGATAGAAAACTGGGCTGCTAGGTGTGAGAAAAGTGTGGCATTTTGGGAAGGAGCCTAAAAGTCATTATAATTAAATATGCAGTCTCTATGACACAGCAATCCCGCTTTTGAGTGTATAAACAAAAGAGACTGTCACATACGTGCTATTGGGAATGTGGGCAGAAGCTAATCACAGTTCTTTGTGGTGGCGTGTCCTCTGGGCAGCCACCACTGAGAGGCAACTGGTGGCACATGAGTTCACACCATGAGGTGTGCACACACTGGGGTGTGTGGCAGTGAGAGT
>PVIR01014567.1:27964-40204 GCA_004026965.1 Petromus typicus | reverse complement strand
TTTTTTTTGAGACAGGGTCTCGCTTTGTAGCTCAGGCTGGCCCTGAGCTCCGCCTCAAACTCACATCACAGCAATCCTCCTGCCTCTGCCTCCCAAGTGCTGGGATTACAAGCGTGAGCCACCATGCCCGGCACTGTGGTACTTGGTGCTAATTGCTGCTGGGGTGAGTCTCCATGCCCAGTATTGTATGTGGTTACAAGGGGGCTGGGGTCGAACCCGGTCCTTGTGCTTGCAAGACAGGTGCCGGAACCACTGAGCTAAATCTCCGGCCCTTGATTTGATTTTTTTAAAAAGGCCTCCATTTCATAATTATAGGTCTTTCCTCACTTGAATATGTAGTTCAGATTTATATCACAAGCATGATCTGAGAGCATCCCTCACAGAAATACCTTATTCCCTAGCATTCATGTTTCTACAACTCCTGGCACAATTATGTGAAAAGATAAATCTCAAGTTTTGCAGAGGAATATTTATGCTCACTGTCCCAAAAAAATCCACAAGGAGCTTCCAGAAACAAGTAAGTATAATCATTGTGGAAAAACTCAATGCACAGACTGAAAATCAGACTAAACAAGCTGAGAAGAAAATAATTCAAAGATAGAAATAGAGATGCAATAAGAAGGCAGAAATGCAACAGATATTAGAATGATGGAAATTATAAAACATTAGGAGCCAAAGAATAAAATGAGAAGGTCAGTAGTACATCTAGTCAGGTATAATTAGTAAAAAAAGAAAATGGAAGATTTAGTATTTGAAAAATATAGATGTAGAATGTTCCCACAATTAATGACAGATATAATCTGCTGATTCAGAAAACACAAATATTAGCTATGCAATAAAATTACTGTATTTTGTCAAATCTCAGATGTCACTTTACAAGTACTTCACATAACACCTGGAGAACATAAATTTATGATTGCCCTATAGTAGAATGATCTATCACTTAGAGTCTTCATTTTATTATTATTTAAAGAGCTCTACAGATCTATTTAACCATATTTTTTTGCCAAATAACATGTTCATGGTTACTAAAAGAAAACTATGCAAAACAAATTATTAAATTTCCGAAGTACCTCCACTTACAATAAAACTGGAAGACAATGTTAGACAAAACGATGGAACAGAATTGAGGGTCTACAAAGTAATTTTCACTTGATTTTGGTAAAGATACCAATACAATATAATGAGGAAATCAAAGTCTTTTCAATAAAAGATGATCAAGAAAATGAATAATCCTATTTGGGAAAATGAACTATGACATCCTAACTCACAGCATACAAAAACAATTAAAAGTAGATCATGAGCCAAAAATAGGAAGATAAAACCATAACCTTATGGAAGAAAACATAATGTGACTACACTGAGATAAAGATTTCTGAGGACACAAAGACACTAATGATGAAAAAAAACAAGAACCTCATTAAAATTTAAAGTCTTTACATATCAAAAACACTGTTTAAAAAAGTAAGACAAGTCACAGAGAAAAAAATACTCAATACATATACCAAAGGATGTGAACCAAGAGAATTAAACCAGTTTTTAAAGTATGGGCAATAAACATGAACTGAAACTTCAAAAACAATGACAGTTGCTTGAAAACATGTACCTTGTTAGTCACCAGATATGCAAATTAAAACCCAATGAGAATCATGAAAGTGTCAAAATTATAAAGGCTGACAGTGCCAATTGTTTCCAGTAAATTTAGTTTCTAACAAAATTAGCATCTAATAAATCTGGACCATTTTTGGAAATTGAGACATCTGTTTCCCCAATGGCCCAGCAATGATATTCCTACGTATCTGCCTTGGAAAAATGAGAATTTATATTACCAAAAGACTAGAGGGCAGGGATTCAGCTCAGTGGTTCCAGCATCTGACTTGCTCGCACAAGGTCCCCAGTTTGATCCTGGTAACCACAAACCATAATGTCAGGCGTGGTGGCTCATAATTGTAATCCCAGTACTCAAGAGGCAGAGGCAGGGCCGGGGAGTTAGCTCAGTGGTTCCGGCACCTGCCTTGCAAGTGCAAGGACCGGGGTTCGATCCCTGGTAACCACATACCATACTGGGCATGGAGACTCACGCCCAGCAGCAATCAGTACCACATACCACAGTGTGGGGCGTGGTGGCTCACACCTGTCATCCCAGCACTCGGGAGGCAGAGGCAGGAGGATTGCTGTGATGTGAGATTGAGGCTGAGCTCAGGGCCAGCCTGAACCACAAAGCGAGACCCTGTCTCAAAAAAACCCTAAAGAAAAAAAAAAAGAGGCAGAGGCAGGAGGATTGCTGAGTTCAAGGTTGAGTTCAGGACCAGCCTGAACCCCAAAGTGACACCCTGTCTCAAAAAACTAAAAAAAAAAAAAGGAAGAAAGAAAAGATAAAAGACTAGAAGGACATCCAGAGAAGCTTCTTTCCTAAAAACCCAAAATTAGAAATAACTAAGATACTTGTGAACAGAAAAATTAATAAGCAAACTATATTTAATATTTCTACAATGGAATATAACTCAGTAACTTTTTAAAAACCACACACATAAAATGGGAGACTATCAAAGCAGACTGATTGGACAAAAGAGTATATGTCCTTTTACACAGTCACGTGCCACATAATGATGTCTGGGTAACGAGACTGTTGTAACCTGTCCAACAGTGATGTTTCAGCCAAAAACTAACAACACACAGACAGTAGTGGATACTATACAGTCTCGGTGTGCAGAGTGGACTATGTCACCCAGGTCTATGTGAACTGTGTGATACCTAAGCAATGACAGAAGGACACCGTTCTCAGGACAGATCCTCACTGTTATGAACTACATGGCTGTGTATATTTGATATAAAGTTCAAAGCAGGCAAAATAAATCTGCAGAAATAGATGTTAGAATACATCTGAAGACTAGAAAGTAACCCAAGGAAACTTCGGGAAGACACAAATGTCTTAAATATCTTGATCTGGATAATAGTTATGTGAAAAAAATAATAAATCTGCACAGTGAAGACTGTAAATTTTGAGGGCCTGGCCTGTAGCTCAGTGGTAGATATTTACCTACCATCCTTGAGGCTCTGAGCTCAATATTCAGTATTGATAAAACAAAACAAAATAAAGAGAAAGAAAGAAGGTCATACACTTTAATCTATCTAAATTACACCTCAAAAAAGTACAACGGAAAATCTTCACATTTAAATTTAAAGTTCTGAATGACTCTTTTCTTTTTGAGACAGGTTCTCTCTCTCAAGTTCAGCCTCACCAGGCACTCATAATGGTGCTCCTGCCTCAGTCTCCCGAGCGCCGGGATTACAAGTGTGCACCATGATATTGAGCTCCTCAATCACTTTTCAACTAATGATGTCTTATGATTTTCAACAGTGTTGTTTTCCTTGCCGCTGAGTACTCAGATGATGCAGTATGCCTTTAAAGTGCTACAATATTACCGATGGCATTTCTGTCATGCTATTGACATGTCCATTCTGTACATTTTGATACTACAAGGTAAAAAAATAATCAATATGAACTGCTCACACAGTGGCACTGTTTGAAATTTCTTTCACCTACTCCAGAGGGATTGTTGAGCTTCTGCTGCCTTCAGTTACAGCGTCTGGCACCTGGTAGGAGACCTCTCTGAACGTATCTCAGTAACGTGGTGTGGCACAGCTCTACCAACACTGCACAGGGTTATCTTTTTTGCAAAATATTTCATTGTTAATTGGCAAGAAGAGGTGGAGCTGTAGTCATTCTTCCAAAGAAAAATAGCTGTTTCAGTAATATTATATTTGCATACTTGATACTCCATGCTTTTTTGAATATGGAGTAGTATTTGAGTGCCAATTCATGGTATAATCTTTGAGACACATTCTGAAATGTGGTTAAACATGTAGTCGCCCTTCCAAGTACTAACCAGGTCTGACCTAGACTGGCTTCTGAAATCAGACAAGATTGGGCGTATTCAGTGTGGTCTGGCCGTAGACTAAACTCCTAATACACAGTATCAGCAACCAAAATGACAACAGTATAAACTCTATAACCAAGTTTGCTACTTAGGCAATGAAACTGTTGGAGTCTAACAGTGATTTTAAGATATTAAAGGTTATCAGGCATATCCAGACATCAGAGTTGCTGAAATACGGAAAAATGTATGCCTCAAATTGATGAAATATGATGGTTCTACATCTAAAGCACTACAGTCAATTGAAGGACTTCAAAAAGAAATCTTATAACCTTAAAAGTAACTGGAAAAAGAAATCCCTCCCTATACGGCCAAAACAAAACAATAATAACAAAACAGAGAGGTTATTTCAATGACAACAAGAAAAGGTTGAAAACAATGGAATGTGATCATCAATATCTGGGAGAATAACTGTCATCCAGGTCCAACCATAAGTCATGAATAAAAACAAAACCAGCATATTTTGGACAAATAAAAGCTGAGAGCCATCTACTATCACCAAAGTTATCTTAAAGGAATTTCTCATAAATGATATATTTTGGGGAGAGAGAAAGACAGAGATACAGACAAAGAGGGATGAGCTCAGATAAGCACACTGGTGAATCTAAATAAGGATTTGATTGAAAACAGCAGCAATTACGTGAGTTCGAGGCTGGCCTGGGCTACATAGTGAGCTCAGGGTTAGCCTGAACTACAAAGTGAGACCTTGTCTCAAAAAAAAAAAAAAAAAAAAAAAAAAAAAAAAAAAAAAAAAAAAAAAAAAAAAAAAAAAAAAAAAAAAAAAAAAAAAAAAAAAAAAAAAAAAAAGAATAAAATGCCTGATTTGGGAAGTAAAATATAAAAACAAGGTAACCCCTCCACATGAACCTGTGAAGTGGGCAGGGCTCTGAATTAAGTGATGCTAAGGTATTAATCCGAAAAGGGGACATAGATATGCACTAACTCTATGGTTTAATCTAATGTGCATTTTAAAATATTAAAAGTAAGTATTAAGATGAATAAAAAATAGAAAAAGCTATCAAAACAAAATAAGGTTCAAGAAAAAAACACAAAAGCAGGTCAAATATGAATTATGAAATAACACTGAAGTAATTAATCTGAATATATCAGCAATTGCAAGTATAGACTATATTTGCCAGTTTAAAGATCGATTCTCTGAATACCTATTTTAAAAGGAGCTGTGCAAGCAAGAGAAACCACCAGCAGAGCAAAAAGACAACCCAAAAGTTGGGGAAAAAATATGCCAACTATTCTTCAGACCAATGACTACTATCTAGAATATATAAAGAGCTTTAAAAATTAGCCCCCACCCAGTTTAAAGACCCAATTCAAAAGTGAGTAATTTGTACTCTTGATGGAAACATAACTTGGTGTGATCTCCTTGGGGAACACTTGGCCATATCTGCTGAACTGGGTGATGTGGATCATTCTGCCATCTAGCAAGGCTTTGGTCAGGTATCTGCTGATGCATACTGTCTTCCAAGGGCAGGTTGCAACCAGTTTCTCATTGATCAAGAAATTCCTGAGTTGAGGGCAACACTTTTTTTTTTTTTTTTGAGACAGGGTCTCGCTTTGTAGTTCAGGCTGGCCCTGAGCTCAGCCTCCAACTCACATCACAGCAGTCTTCCTGCCTCTGCCTCCCAAGTGCTGGAATTACAGGCGTGAGCCACCATGCCCCGCACTGTGGTATGTGGTACTGATTGCTGCTGGGCGTGAGTCTCCATGCCAGGTATTGTATGTGGTTATCAGGGATCGAACCGGGTCCTTGTGCTTGCAAGACAGGCGCTGGAACCACTGAGCTAAATCCCCGGCCCAAGGTCAACACTTTTTGAGGCCTTCATTGGAGAGACTAGAATAGGATTTGCGGGAACAGAGCGAAGGCAACGTAGGCATACTATCATGAATGCTTGCCTCTGTTATTCACAATGTAACTATATAAATATAGATGCAATAATTACATTTCGATGTAGATTTTGTTACTGAAGATTATAACCAAAAACTTCTGAAACTACTTCCCTTAGAGAAACTGTTACATATATGTACACAAAAAAGTATAAAAATGTTATCTGGGCCACTATGAGGTAGCAAAAAACTGTAAATCATATGACTGTCAAAGAAAAGAAAAAGATGGGCTAAGGGATTTAGCTCAGTAGTGCTGCCGCCTGCCTAGAAAGCACAAGGTTCTGAGTTCGATCCCTGGTACCATAAATCAATAAATACATACATACATACATACATACATACATAAATGAGAGGAAAAAAAGAGAGAGAAAGAAAAGGAATGCTTAATCATAATCATAAAATGGAATACTGTATAACAATGACAATTACTGAACCTGTGCTATAGGTATTGACATGGAAAATCTTAAAATATAATGTTAATAAAAGTAAATTACAGCAGTTATGAGCAGCATAACAATAACATTTACAGAACACTTAAAAGCATACCAAAAATTACTATATAAAAATCCAGGAAACAAAACAGATACATAAGAGAATAAATAATACCCACTTCAGAATTGTGGTTACCTCTGCAAAGAAGGCAGGAAATATAATGGAGGAGAAGTTACACAAAAGGCATCAACTATATTTGAAGTGCTTTTTATAGTAAGTTGATTGATGGATATACAAATGTTGGAAAGATTACTTCCTGTTTTGGGGGAAATGCCTGAAATATTTCATAATTTTTAAAACAGGGAAAAACAACAAACTAAAAAGAGATTCAGCTTCACATTTATGAAATTTCCAAGAAATAGACTCCCTACAGTCATCAGACTCCCTATATCAAAAATGTCACAGGAGGTTTTTGCTTGAGACAGAAGTAGGTAGTGGATTTGTCTCACGTCCTTCCTAGGTTTGATGGATAAAGCAATACCAATACATTAAATGAGTGAATTTAAGGAAGCTGTAGAAACAAGAGAGTTGTCATTGACAGATGCCATATCTGTTGAGTCTCGGGAAGGTGGGACGCTGATGGACTTTCCCTGGAGATGACTCTAAGCAGAAAGAACCACAGCTTCCCAAGTGGAAGGAGGAGGCAGACATGTTTCAGAAAGGACGCTAGCACAGGCCACGCAGAGAGCAGGGGCAGACAAGAGGGTAACTGTGCAGACCCAGGAGGTGTGTCAGGCAAAGTCTGTCTACTCAACAGCTATTCCTGGAAAGCCCACCGACCCACCCTCCCACTCCTGTCATCCATAAGCAGGCACACAGTTCATGGCACTCCAGCTAGGGCCTCAGCTGTTCTCTCAACACCATGGGCTGAGTGAAAGGCAGGGTAGACGGTGGGGTTTTACCTATGGTGATGTTAATGACTGTGATGGCACAGTCAGAGAGGGAAGGAATGGCAGCTCCATGTGACAAAAAAAGAAATCGAAGTCCTTCTATCCCTCAAAGCGAAATCTCTCTTATTTTGGCACTTCCGAAGTAAGCCTGCTCTTTCCCTTCCATTCATGCTAAAGGGAGGCCTACAACAGTGGTCAGCAAGTTAAACAAACTAGTGGTCATTTTAGAGAGTGATCCAGTGGTTAAAAGGACCTATTCATCTGTGCAGAATATCTTGCCTTTACTTAATATGGCCCTTCGTTTAAAGATTACCAGCTATTGAAGAAAATCAAAACCATGATGCTCACTCCTGTAATCCCAGCACTCAGGAGGCTGAGGCAGGGGGATTGCTGTGAGTTCAAGGCTTGCCTGAGCTACATAGTGAGCTCAGGGCCAGTGTGAACTACAAAGCGAGACCCTGTCTAAACTTAAAGAAAAAAAACCATGAAAAAAATAGTCAAAAGAATTAAGTATGATAACTGACACTGGATAAAAGATAGACAGAAAACTGTATCTTCAGATTTAAAAGTCTTTTTGGATCTTTTAAGTAAAATAGTTTCTGAAAAAAACACTTAAGAGTTGAAAGAAGTTTTTTATTTATACTCATATCTCTATTCATATTTTCCTAAAATTAACATATACCATGTTTATTGTGATCAATATATACATGAGCCCTAACATTTTTAACTTTTAAAATTAATCTAACTTTCTTTTCCATAAGATATTACTGCTGCCTAAGATGTAACAGCAATGATTAGAGACGACAGTAAATGGGAAATTGAGTAAGCAGTTTCCTGGTATGCATTACATACTTGCAGAACAAAAAGCCAAAACATAGGCAGGAATATGCTAGGGCCGACGGACTTCTGTTCCCCCGTCCACCAGGCTCTCTAGATTTCTGCCAGATGCAGTCTCATGACTGAGCAGTTTCTGGAGATTTAGCAGCACAACAGATTAACCCAGTCTGGAAGTCTTTTAAAGTAAATAGCCCAGTTCCAATATTTATAGCCAATCTGGTAAGGGCTTGACAAAATTTAGACATTCCACACTAAGCTCATGTCTTGGAGAAGGTTCTGAAATTATTCTAACATCCTAGAAGATATGGCATTCTCTGGGAAGACTTAGAGGCCTGTACAAAAAGGCTTGGGCGCTGCAGTGTCAACTGTCACCCAGCTCTTCATATGTTCCTCCTACAGCGCACTTAATGCTTTCCAAAGGAATTCAGTTATTTGAAAGACTTAAATTAGACTGTGCCTTTAAAGGGGCTTAAATGATACTGGAGAGAGCTTAATGCTACTTCCTTGTAGGCTCCAAACAAAGGAAACTCGGTAAGAACAGTTAATATTTTTATAATTAGAAGTCCTCTTGGCCTGTATCATACCACAGAGCTGAGCATCTTTATTTCTAGAGTTCTCTACATGTGCACAAATACAAAACACCTCAGCATCATCCCATTTAGTTGCCAGACCTCCCGCAACACCATAAATCTAATCCCAGGTTGCCTTAGATTCAGAGGCTCCTGTCAGGAGTTTCATCTCCATGATCTAACTCTTTTTCTTCCTGTTTACATGCTAGTTCTTGACAACCTTTAGGTCTTTCCCCAGTCAACAAGCCAGAGGAGATCCTAAAGACAGTTTTGCCTAATGCCTTTATATTAGAAAAAAGTCCGTGAAGATCCAGAGAGTTAGAGTGATTTACTTGAGCTTACACAGTGACCTGGAGGTGAAGCTGAGACCAGAACTAGGTCTCTGCTGCCCTAAGCAATACTCTCTCTCCAGCACCAAGCGCATCCCTAGACAAGGCCAAGGATGTGATAATTTGCATCTTCACAATCCTCAGATTCTCCTCTCTGTGCCTTTTTCTTCTTGCTGTAATAGTTCCTCAATTTTCATTCATCAATAACTTTCTAACTGTATACCAATGACAAAACAGAAGAGGATTTGGTATTCATTGATACTACCTGATTCATTTAATGGTAACATTTCTATTCTGTTTCTATTACATTTCTCCTTTAAGATGTAAAGCATCTTAATATTCTCCAAAGCAGTATATTACAAAACTCATCCACAGTTTAATTCAGAAGAAATTAGATAACCTAGATTGTGACTTTACACAATGCAATATTATAACATTTATATAATTTCCTTAAAACCAAAAAGTATATATTGATTCCATTTAGTACTCACCACAAAAGTGATTTGATTGTGTCGTAGGTTAAGTTCCGTTAGTGAATCTAGACCACTAAGATTATCAACGTGACTTAAAAGGTTCCTGGCGAGATTTAAAACTCTCAAATCACACAAATGATTGACATTTTCAATTTTGGTAATCTGTTAAAAAAAAATAGGGAAAGGTGATCAGCATACCTCATATAAGCCTAATTATTTAAAAACCTGAAAATAAAATAGTCATTGAATTTAGTAACAAGTTTATATGAAGACATTTAAACTCTATTTCCTATTTCCTGTTGTGGATAATATGAAGTCATTCAATTTATCAAAAGTAAAGATCACAATTTACAATTTGCCTATAGTAAATATTTGAGGTAAATTTCATCAACGAATCAGTACTTTCCTTTTTTCGAGAAGCTGTAAGAGCCCAACTCTGTGTGGGTTATAAGGGCTGCAAGCTACCCGCCCAAGAAAATCTCACTGGGAGCCCAAAGCATGAGCGTAGTGTGCGTGACAAAACAAGTCCGCCTTCTGAGAGAAAAGGAAAGGAAAAGAAAGGAACCAAACTCTCCTTGTTACATTGCAGGATCCTGAGAGTTGTCAAGAGTCTGAATGGAAAAATTCAAAGAATTAGGATCCCCAGTGGAAAGTGAGGTGAATGTTTTATTAGTAGGAATACTTAGAGGGGATGATTACTGCTTATTAAGGGCAATATGGCGGACTCCGTTAGGAACTAGAGGACTTGTGTTATGGAATCTGCACATGCGCATCAGCGCTGAATATGGGCATTCCAGTTCCCCACACGAAGTAAGTGTGCTCGGCATTGTTTCAGGTATATAATAACAGCAGGCACAGCACAACAGGTGAGTTTCTGCATGGCATAACAGGGTCCTCAGCCACCTCTTAATACTCATATAGTGGATTTAAGTGGCAATGAGTCGCGCACATAATACAGTGCTTTTCTTCTAAACATTAAGAAAATGAACTTCACACTGTCATGATACTATTTCAATTTTTTCTTTTTTTTTGAGAAGGGTTTCGTTTTGTAGTTCAGAATGGCCCTGAGTTCATTATGTAGACCAGGATAGCCTTGAACTCACCGCAATCCTCCTGCCTCTGCCTCCTGAGTGCTGGGATTATAGGTTTGAGCCACCATGCCGGGCATTGTGGTATGTGGTACCCGTGATTGAACTCAGGACCGTGTGCTTGCCAGGCAGACATGGGAACTGCTGAGCTAAATGCTTGGCCCAGGATCTCAATTTTTGTCTAACACTTTAAAGCACATTTTACTTTAAATAACTGTTTTGTTAAATTTAAAATCCAGTTCCCATGTTATTGTCAGAAGAGACACATGTATGTGAATCACAGATTCAATAATATGAAAGGTAACCTACAATTATGTTTAAAATTTGTTATAATATTTTATATAATTTATGTAAAAATGAAATAAAATACAAAAATTGCAAAAGAAGGAACAAGGTTATGACTATTTGCAAATGATAAAACTATACAATAAGCCATAGAGTACAATATTTCAAAACTATATAAGAGATATATTTTGAAATATATGGAATTAGTAAAATTGCAAAATAGGCATTGCAAAAAAAGAAATCAATAATGTCACCACAAGCTTGAGAAATTTCCCCAAAATAGTAAAGGAAAATGGAGACAGGAGGAATAAAAGACAAGATGGGAATACAAAAAACAAGCAATGTAAATATAATAAACATAAATGGAAAAGAAGCAATGCTTATATAAAACAAAATGCTCCTGAGCTCAGGAAAGATATATAGCTGAAGGGGCACAACTGTCTGACCTGCTATCATTTTGAAAAGCATGCCCTCAAAGCCCATATATAAAGCCTGGATCTCCAGGGTGGTGGCCTAGGAGGTGATATGGACCTGAAGAGGTGGGGCCTAGAGAGAGGACCTTAGGTCATCGGAGCATGACCCTGAAGGGGTCTAGTGGACTTCAGCCCATCCTTCTGGACTCTGCTTGATTTGAGATGTGCACACTCTCTTCAATATGTGTTCCCACCATAGTGCCCTGCCTTGGCCAGAGGCCCAGACAGATAGGGCCACCTGATCTGGGAGCTGAGCCTCCAGAACTGTGAGCTGAAATAAACCTCTCTTTACTTCTCAGCACCATGAGTTAGAGACTCTGTTATAAGGAATCAGAGCTGAATAGGATAGCTTTCCCTTTTAATAGTCTTGGATATTTCTTTTAGAAAACTGCCCACAGGACTCACTAATTAGAATGCCTGCATGTTTTGGTTATTTTCTAATTTGGAAACTCTGAGAAGAAAGAGCTAATTCTTGCATACAGATATTTATCTGTAATTTTTAAAAAATCACTAGGGATATCGTCTAGCTTCTTGGTTTGTAATCTGACGGGCCACAGCTCTGGTGGAGTAAGTCAGTTATTTGTTGCAGTCACAACACAAGCATAGAGCAGATTGTAGAAGCTTTGGGCAGCAGGTGATATAAGGTGAATGCATCTTTGATTGTTTGGTGTATCTCACAGCAAGAGGTAAAGATAATGAGAATGTCAGTAAGGAAAGTCTGATTATGAATCACGCCAGTGACATAGAAAGAGACCCAAGAGAGACTGCAGAGCTTCTTAATACGCCCAGGGAAGCTGATGTTCCAGGGTGACCGGGGGTGCACTGCCAGGATAAAGACAAGCTTTCTACCTAGCCATACAGAAAGGATAGCAGTTTGCTTTCAGGTAAACAACCACAGGAAGGGCAGGTTGTCCCTTAGAACAAGACACTGAAAGAAAGGAAGGAGTCTTTTTTTTTTTTTTTT
>PVIR01014567.1:13198-27864 GCA_004026965.1 Petromus typicus | reverse complement strand
GGCACACAAAATCTAGACCAGAAATGACAATCAACCTCCCCAGTTCCTCTATATTCTCCACTACTCACAAATCAACTGCTAACTCATGCTTTTTTCATTTTACGAGCCTACGCCTTAAAAGATCCCTGCTGCCACCACATTCATGCCATCACCCCTTCTCAGCAGGATCACTATCACCAGTCTCTTGAATGTTCGCTCTCCAGAGGACATTACCCCTCTTTCCACCTCTTTCCACTTTGCAAACCATTTCCTGAACACTGCATTATTCTTCAGCATGTTTTCACATCCATAAGCCAATTATGTTTTATTTCATAAGGTGCATGAAGTAATTTTAATTTGCAAATAGGAGTAACTTCAAGAGACAAAACATTCTACTTTTTAAAAATTATCTGCTGCTATATTAGAATTGCTTGTTTCATCATTTTGTTGTTGTTTTTGCTGTTACTATATTATTTATCATCTGCAAGCAATCTTTAAGAACTTCTGAGTTCTCTGCTCCTGCCCACATCACATCCTACCCAACTATAAACATTACACACCAGGAAAGCACACACTCACAGACATACACTTCATTTTTGTGAGTCCTTCTCTAACTTTTCCACATCCACACATGGGAGCTTAGTCAAGAATTCGTAAATTCTTCCCAAGTCCTCCTCAGTGGTTCATAAAGAAATGTGTGGAGGCTATCATTTCCCAGAGCTATCTCTGTGATCATCTTCTGCTTTCTGTGGACAGAAAGGCTCCCTCTGCAGCCTCCTTCACTGCAAATTTTTGCATTTACCTTTATTAATAACTGAAATAATGGGCAGCACTGCAGTGAGGTACACAATTGCCTTCAATATCACCAGATGTCACACAAGCCTTTAACACATTCAGAAGTAACCTGATTGCATTCCAAGATTTTATTACTGTTCCTATTAAATGTCTTGAAGAGTGGAAAGTTGGAAAGCTGCTCGGGCAGGTTAGCTCTTCTCTATCAGGAACTTTCTGCCCTTGGTGGCTGATCTCAACCACAGGCGCAGAGATTGGAAGGGAAAGTATACTCTGGTGGATATTACATACTAGGGAAAACACACATACACACACTTCACTTTTGTGAGTCCTCTCACTTTTCCACACCCAAACTGGCGGTGGGGGAGTGAACCAGGCTGCCCTCATGCCGGGTCTGCGCAGTAGTTATGACCTCATCAAGTGGGGTGTGTGTGGAATGAGGATACCCATGCTTTCTTCCGGTTGCCATGCAGTCCAACATTTACCAGACTCTGCCAAACAGCACTGTAACTTCTTCATCTGAATCACCTTCCTGAATCAAGGACCTTCCAGTGACCTCTTTCAGAATGCCAACAAATAACAACACATAAAAAAAATTCTTTCACTGTTTGTCTGAGCACAAGACTCCCCTGCAGGTGATGCATGGGAATCTTTGGGTCTCCGAGGCCAACGGTGGCACCTTTACACACAGGCAGGTCTGGATGATTTGCTGGTGGAGCTTCAGGTGTTTGAAGAGAAGACAAAGCCTTGCTTTCTAATCAAAACCCAGTGTCTTCCAAGACAGACAAAGGGATTTTCTCCTCCATATCACACTTGAGCTCAAGATGTACATCAGCCAGCAGTGGAGGCTGAAGGCTTGCAGAGTGGCAGCCTCGCTGAGGTTCCAGGTCTTCTTCCCATCTGGTGACCACAGAAGCAACTGCAGGCCTGCCTTTGACACCACATGCACTTTCAAACATTAGTTCCATTTCCCCCAGGTTGTGGACAGCAGGCGCTCTCAGGGCTTTGGATAGATCAGCAAGTACTCCATGTAAATTGAAGCAACCTGGGCTGCACTGGGAGTGTGGCCTGGACCCGCACTTCACACTTATCCTTGACAGGGGGCTGCTCTCCTGGAACCAGTCACTGGTGAGCTTCAGGACATGCCCCACCTGTACTCAGGAGCACAAGCAGTCTAGCAAGGTGCTGTAGCTTTAATCTGCAGTGCCCTCCTTCTGGCTCCTTAGGGTGGAGATCAACCCACAGCTAAACACGCGGATGGTGGACCCTGGCAGGAAGAGAGGGATCTCGTAGCAGGAACCTTAAATAGTTTCAGATACTACACTCTGGAAGTACAGAGGCAAACAAGTTGACAGTGTAAACTTTTGCCTCTTTATTATCCTCTAGACTCCCATGGATGCTCTTCCAGTGAGCCTGTCACGAGCTCAACAGCATTTACTGATAAATGTTGTCCGCAGTGCACACGTTCTCCTTCTCCCACTCCTCATGCTCCCCCTGACATTCTCACGATGCCCTCGAGTCAGCCTTGCCACATGGGTGCAGGCAGCGTGCTTGTGGCATGCTGTCAGAACTCATAGTCGACGGGGATTCATCTGCTCAGGGTGCCCCAGCACCCACACCAGACTCCTCTGGCTGCTTCATGGGCAGGAAGGGGCTGGTGATGAGGCTCACCAGGCACCGAGACACAGGTAAAGATTGTTTCCAGATACGCCAAAATGTGCCCTATGAGGCATATTCTCCAAAACTTCACTCCCCGCTCAGTTTTGATTTTCAGCAGCACAGCCACAAAGGCCACGGTGGTGTCGTGGAGTCTGCAGCTGAGTGCCAGCAAGACCTGTCTTGGAAAGAGCAATAGCAACAGCTTGGTTTGTTATCCAAAAATACCAGCAGGCACCAAGCTGACATCAAGGATCAGCTGCCTGGTCCCTTTCCTCAGGAGAGCAATGCAAATGGGAGGTCATCACTTTCCAGTGTTAGGAGGTTATTTTACAAGCACCAAGATCCCTGTGGATCAGACCAGTGGATAAGGATCTTCTGTACAGCCATTCACTTCTTCACTCTCCATCTCCATAGCATGGGAGTTAGGCATGCTAAAACAGGAAACGCAAGAAAAAACGGTGCAGCAGAGTTCTGGCTTTCAGCCTCCCCAACAGGCTGGGTTTATACAGTCTACAAAGCATCTCTTCCACTCCCCGCTGGACATTCTTTGCATGATGAAAGCATCTCGGCACCTGTTGTACTTCTGGGTGCACCTCAGACCTCTCCAGAAGGTGGACACCATGGAACACCAAGCCCCGGATGTAGTCGTTTCCAGTAATCTCCAGTATTTTCCCCAAAGCCTTTTCCATGCAACGTGCACCATCAGAAGTTTTTGAAATCCCTCTAACTGGTTTTTAATGGTTGCCAGAATCATTCTTGCCTCTTCTTTCTTGATGTAACTAACATTTGTGAAGCACCCGGGGAGCATATCTTTAATTTTTGTACTTTCCCCAGAGCCATAACCACAGGAATATAAAGCCTGGTGAACACTCCAGCACCGACACACATCTACACTGGCTCCCGTCTCCTCCTCAGCAGGGTGACAGAAGCTGTCCTCCCCAGGTACTCCTCAGCAGGCAGGCCCAGCTCCCACCACATGGCCGCAGGGTCTGACTGGAGTTCCAGGAACACACACAAAACGCCAGGTAATATCATGCACATCCCAGCAGGGTTTCGTAGTTCTCACCTTCATTTAGTTCAGAGAGAAGCCAAAATAATTTTTTCTCACTTTGAGTCCTTGCTCTTTTTCTGTGTTATCTTCATTCCGGATGTCTACTATCTGCCACCCTTGCGCTGGGCTAACAACTCTTCTGTTAATAAATTCTTCAGTCTTTGCCATCATTCGTTTGTTTCCTTGAAAATTCATCTAGTAACTCGTTGAGGCTGAACGGATCAGGGGCATTTTTATCAAGTTGAACAAATTGTGTACGCTCTCCAGCCAGGTCCTTAGACTCTGCCTGTACGAATATTTTCCGTTTTTCCATGACAGATGAAAACTGTTCAAATGGCACTTGTTTTGTAAACCTCCTCCAGACCACTTGTGCAACCAGACTCAAAAGGGACCTCTAACACTCGCCCTCCAGCTCCTCAATCACCTCTGCTAAGGGGGAGAGGGGGGGATGTGTGGGCTCTACCCGCCCACGCGCTCACCCGAGCCCCGCCTCTGATGGCCAAGCCCCGCCCCCCCAGCACGGTCTCAAACTTCCAGGCTCAGGGGCTGGGCTGGGCTACTGCATTCCTGTGGGTCCCCCTTTCCACAGCCTCCTAAAACAGAGAAAAGCATCAAAGGGCAGTGGGAGGGGGAGTGTGAACGGTGAGAAAGAGGGAAAAGAAAGGGAAGAGGAAGAAGAGATGGGAGGCAGTGGGAGAGGGAAAGGAAAGGGAGGAGAGAGAACAGAAGTGGGAAGAAGGAGGGGGGAAGATCATTTTTTCATCTTGAGTCATTTGTCTTTTGACTTGAAACCAGAGGTCACCATTCGTTTTTGTTTTGGAATACTACAGGTTTTTGCTTATTGGATTTAGATATTTTGAAACAAGACTTACATTTGCATTTAAATTTTTCTTGTCCATACAGAAACTTGAGAAGTAATTCCTACAGCACAAATGTTGAATCTTGAAACACAGAATACCACAAACACGCTGAAATTAGAAGATACATAACACAGGTGCGCTAACAAAGAACAGCGTCCTTCACCAGTGTCATGGCTGGTAAGTGATGCTGCTTTGTAAATAATGCCTGTATACAGTGCACAGATCAAATGGCATGCTATTCATTTGCCAGGTGCCCTTGAAGATCCCAGGCAGTGCCTGGGAACACTTGAAGGTATAATCTGAAACCATATAAACGTTGCCCCAACAAGAAGGATTCCAAATGTTTTATCTGTGATTTGCTGCTAATGGTTACCAAAACCTGCACGAGTAGACTCAATACCCAAAATTAATTATCGGTAAAGTGGGTCTTGAAAATCTCAACAGAAGGATCATCCTTAAAAGTATTATAACACAATTTTCTTAAATATATTTTTCTAAAGAGAAAGAAAGAAAAGGGCTTCATAATACCTGATTTCCATGGAGGTCCAAGACATCTAAGTTTTTTAGATTCTCCAGATTTGAGATTTTCTTGATTCTGAAAATCGGAATAAATTGAAGAGAAATATGGATGTAACACATTTATTAATAAATAAAAAAATACTAAGATGTTAAGATGTAACTCATTTTTATATTTATTTTTACTTTTTTTGTATAAGCTATTTTATTTTTTTAATTTAAATCTTTATTGGTACATTATGAATACACATCATCATCACATCATGTTCCCAAATCTAAACACTGATTAGTTTTTTAAAATTATCTTTATTGGTACATTATGAATACACATCATAATCGCATTCAACATTAAGAGTTTGTACCAGAATATGACATGACTTGATTTTCATTTTTTCCCTTTTCCCCCGCCGTGTATCCCCCCACCCCCTATATACACAAACTGTTTTTTTTCTTTATTATTACCACATTCGTTTTCCCCTTGTTTTTTACCTTTACACTCTTTCCTTTTAAATATTTTCTATTTTGCAGTATCAACTATACATACTACAACTCATTTACAACTTCATATATTTGTTCATTTTATATTTAATTTACTTCTCTCTAAATATGTACACAGTGACTAGTTATATATTAAGCAACAATAAATTTTTGATTTAATTATAATTTAAAAATGCATTACCACCAGGGTGAAAGATAGCTTCAACATCATCTTTTTAGAGAAATGAGTTCTCTTTGAAGAATCTTGGAACAAGGCACTTATTCAAGTCAGTTCATTTTGGAAAATAAGCTAAATCCCCACTTGTGTGTATACAGAGAGAGAGAGAGATATCCAGGGCTGCTTAGGGCATACTAGGCTTTCTGCATACTTTATACATACTACACAAGTTCTCTACCAGAGCTACACCTTAGTGCTATCTATGTACTGTCTATCTATCCATCCATATATCTATCTGTCTATCAGACAGGGTCTCACTAAGTTGCCCAGGTTGCCACTGAACTTTTGATCCTCTTGTCTCAGTCTCTCAGGTACTGAGATTACAGGCATGAGCCACCTTGCCAGCCACAGGGGTCTCCTTACTGAGTGACAAACAGTTTCTAGCTCTCAGTAATAAAGAGCCAGGCGGCTGAGACATGTGTGCCACAGGTTTGCCACCAGTGTGTCTGATAAGTTCATTTCTGCTGTTCTTTCTGCCTTGATGTTTTTCTCCCAAAACCACATGGTTCACACCTTCCCATTATTCAGGTCTTAGCATCTTCTTAGAGATGATTCTACCAAAAATAGTCCTCCTTCTTTTTCTCATTACTGTCTTCTGCTGCCTTAATGGACTTCACAGCATTTTTTATCACCTAAATTTTTTTTAAAGTGTGTTCACTCTTTTATTATCTCTCCTGCAAGCTGAGATGTGAGCTGCAAGAAACAGAAACTCTGATATGCTCTCTACTCTATCCTCTGCACTCCTACATCATGTGTTACCAAGCAGGTGTGTAAGACAGACTTAACAAATGAATGCACAGAGACTAAACGGATGAGTCTTAGGGGAAAAGGAGAAATGGCAAATGAAGGAAGAAATCTTATGCAATCCATTCCTATCACCATGTGTCTGTCAATACCTATTTCTCTTGTCATTATTTATTGCCTCAAAGCACCATTTCTCCCTCCCTGACTGTTACCAGAACCTGGATCACCCCCTTGAAACTTCCTAGTTAAATGCTAATAACCATGTAAGCTCAATGATACAGTGAACATGAACTCCATGAGTTTTTAATCTTCACTTGGCCTTCTTACACCATTGCCAAAAGAATTACATCACCACGCACCTCAACCCAATTTAGTTAAGAAAAATATTTAACATATATGCAGCATGGTATCATCACCAGTGGTTTAGTTTTCCTCCTCTTTCTTTCATGCACATCATATTCCCTGGGACCAGATCTGTCTCCCATCTCACATGGTGACATTGGAAGAATATTCTCTTTTCCTAGAAAGTGCCCTACCCCACTCCACTGAGCACCTCTTGGGCATTTCATCTGAACTATCAAATGAGATTGGGCATGTTCAGGGTGGTATGGCCGAACCATCAGAATTCTTCTGGACTCATAAGATTCTACCAGCCTTCACCCAGAGTCAGATACTTAATATTATCCTGTCATTTAAATCTTTCCCTACTAGCTACACTAATAGCAAAACTAGATAGAAACAAACGAAACTTTTAGCAAAATTTTTTCTCTGCCTGCTTTGCTCTTGAGTTACCTAGAAAACACAGAGGGAATCTTGGTACCTAATTATACCGTATAAGACAGAATCCTGCTTTCTAATAATAGTATGACCTCACAGATATGAGAAAAGATAATTACTCAATTCTTTCATATGCCCAGGCTTGCATTCTCTAGAAGAAAGATTCTCCAACTTCTGTGTGTATGAGATTCCCCTGAATGTCTTGCTAACACAGGGGTATTCAGTTCTTCGTGTTCTCTTTGGAACTAGCTTTGCCATCTGGCTGCTCTTCTATTACTAAGTCACTGTTTCACCTTGGTCCAAAGTCTTCCAATCTGGAGGATCAATGGAGTGTACTTCTGCACTGATCACAAACTTTGAGCGCCTGCAAAGCACTTCAACCACAGGACACGCTGTGCCTCGTATCCTCACTCCTCCACTGTGACTTCAAACATTTTCCTAACTTTGACTACAATCATGTTATGACTCAGATTCTAGCTGCCCGGGTAAGCAAGAAAAGCAGTGGGTGAGCAAGTCACTCAATGTGTAAAACTCAAGGCCAGGGGAATAGTGGCGGCCTTGCTAGCATAAGGTGCCTCTGTCGTACATTCTATTTTCCTTTCAGCACCCAAAATGACTTAAACAGATCCAATCTAAAGAATTCCCAGGCAAACAAGGCATCAGTTAACCTTGGTGGGCATGAGTCAAATGTGAGGAAGTGCAGAATCCTTATCAGTTACCAACTAGCTGAAGGTTGTTACATTCACACCAACATGACCTGAAAGACTTTTTTTTTTCTTTTGCAAAGGCTTCTCACACAGAAACTGAAATTAGAAAAAAAGTAGGCTCAGCCTGGTAGCTACAGGGCCACATCACAGCCTGTCCCTAGGGGTCCAGTAATGTTAACAAAACCAGGATAAAATCCCTTCTACAACCTACACGAAAGGCTTGGCTTGTCAGCTGTTAGAGACAATTCCTGAGTGGGGGGGTCAAAAAAGAGAACCGAGAATCCAAAGTTCTGGCAAGAACTTTATACCCATAGTCCTAGGCGATCAGAAGACAGACAGAGATTGTTAGCCTGTGATCAGGCAGGGACCAGACCATCTGGAGAGGATAAAAGGGGAGAGTGAAGAAAGATCTGACAGCAAGAACATCACCAGCAGGGTGGAACTGGAAGGACTTTTAGAAAGGAATCTTACTAGGAGTCTTCAGAGCTTTAGAGAACAAATCCCTGTTGGAGGCTGTTTAGAGCTCCAGGTTGGCTTGGCTTTCTACGGTCCTGGATTGAAAAATGGTGCCATGCTTTGCAATGCAGGAGGGAGAGAACTTTCTGAACTTGACCGGTGTAAGCAACTGAGCCCCCCAAGATAAACACATGAGAAGACAGAGTGACAGATATGCTTCCCTCCCACCACCATTCCCAGGCAGGTGTGCCTGATGCTCACTTAAGTACTGCCACAGGACAGATCTGCTTCCTCAAAGCTCGAAGACCCCTTGCTGGGAAAGCTTGCTGGCTGGAGGGCTCCTGGCATGTGTGTTGGGGATCAGGCGCCTTGTACAGACACTGCAGAGACATGCCGCACTTCAGAACACAACAGCTCTTGAACCAACATTTACCTTCTTGCAGCAACATCTACTCTCCTTGTGTGAAAACTAAACTGTGACTAATAAAGAACAAAAAGATGGAGATGTAGATGGAAGAAGAGTTAGCTTTATTTTGCCTTTACTTCAAGATAAGGCCTGGTACCACTTGAGCTCAATCCTTGGCTACAAGAAAACTTAATTAAATAAAGGCAACTAGACTACTGTCTTCTAGGTAGATGGTACCAAAGCAAATAATGTTATTTCTGAGAAGCCAGAGACTAAAAAGCAAATAGAGGAAGAAAAAATAGATGGAAACATAATTTTAAATGTCTGGAACAAAGATCACCTCTTAGATGGTGTTTAAAACCGGCAGGGGAGATTAGAAATATCTCTAAAACAATATCTTGACTCAAGGCCTAAAATGAAGATGTAAAGAATAAATATAAGCTAGACAAAGAGCTTAATAACAGGATCTGAGGGCCGGGGAGTTAGCTCAGTGGTTCCGGCGGCTGTCTCGCAAGCGCAAGGACCCGGGTTCGATTCCCCGGTAATCACATAACAATACTGGGTGTGGAGACCCACACCCAGCAGCAACCAGTACCACATACCACAGTGCCGGGTGTGGTGGCTCACGCCTGTAATCCCAGCACTCGGGAGGCAGAGGCAGGAGGATTGTGCTGTGAGTTTGAGGCTGAGCTCAGGGCCAGACTGAACCACAAAGTGAGACCCTGTCTCAAAAAACCTAAAAAAAAAAAAAAAAAAAAAAAAAATAACAGGATCTGAAAGCATAACAAGATGTCTAGGAGAATAACAGGGAACACCTAGGACGGAAAGCTTTAAATCAATGACAAATGAATTCTCCCCCTTATTTCACTCAGGGAAAGGCTATGAGGGAATGGGCCTATGTTATACAGCTTATAATATCTATGTTGGCAAAATGCATTTGGCCACCCCATTTCTATACTGACAAAATAAGAGCCAGTCTCTGAGGTCCTGTCAAGCTCTAATAATCTATGATTCAATAATTTCCCCCAAGTTCTCTCAAACTATATAATGATCAGTTTAACACTTGTGCTACTTCTGGGTGATAAACTACACTGATGGAAACCACAAAGGAAAAACAGGATTTTCGAATTCTGGGACATGAGACTTTTATTATCACTGTTTAGTGGGAATAAAGAGCGCCAGGTTAAGAATACAATACCCAAAATATGGCATTTTTAATAATCTGTTTAGTCCATTGGGGGTTTTGTTGTTTTGTTTTGTTTTGTGAAACAGGGTCTCACTGTGTGGTTCAGGCTGGCCTTGACTTTGCTATGGAGCCCAAGCTGGCCTTAAACTTGGCAGCTTTCCTGCCTCAGCTTCCCAAGTACTGAGATCACAGGCATGTGCCACCATCCCCGGTGGCATATTAGAAATTTAAAATGGAGAAAACTAGAGAAGCAGAAAGGTCATTCTCTAACATTTTCCTACCTTTATTCCTTGAGGCAATAGAAAAAAATTTCTGACCAATCTTCCTCAAAGTATGTCATAAAACCCCCAATCGAGATGGGATTGAGGAGAAAGGACTGTAGGCGTAGACACACCAAGAACAATCTGAATGGACAGGACTCACTCAGTGCCCCCATGTATTATTACCATTAGCTCAGACTTGCTTTCTTTCAATAATATTTCTACATGACTCTCTACTTGTCACCAAACTTAAGCACAAAAACAATCTTCCCAGGGCTGGGGAGTTAGCTCAGTGGTTCCAGCGCCTGTCTTGCAAGTGCAAGGGCCCAGGTTCGATCCCTGGTAACCATATTCAATACTGGGCATGGAGATTCACACCCAGCAGCAATCAGTACCACATACCACAGTGCCGGGCGTGGTGGCTCCCGCCTGTAATCCCAGCACTCAGGAGGCAGAAGGAGGAGGATTGCTGTGATGTGAGATTAAGGCTGAGCTCTGGGCCAGCCTGAACCACAAAACGAGACCCTGTCTCAAAAAAAAAAAAAAAATCCCGGTTTCTTGGTCTTCATTTCTGTGAACTACTGCAATATTTACTACATACTTACACTAAATAAATACATAATATTTTTCTCTTAAAAATCAGTCTTTATTATCAATGTGTAAGTTATAAAACTTCTGATGAGTAAGGAAAAGATATTACTCAGTTTTGAGCTTTGTTAAGACACCTCTTCTTTGTAGGTATTGCAAAAACTATTCAGTAAAATGGAACAAAAAGTCAAAAATAAATCTCAAGGAAATAAGCCAGCAATTGTGTAGCTACACAACATAATACAGCTGTATAAAAGGAACTGGAGGGTCAAGAATTTAGCTCAGTGCTTCTGGCGCCTGACTTGCAAGTGCAAGGGCCAGGGTTCGATTCCCAGTAACCACATACAACAGTGCAGGACGTGGAGACTCACGCCCACCAGCCATCAGAACCACATACCACAGTGTCAGGCCTGGTGGCTCAAGCCTGCAATCCCAGCACTCGGGAGGCAGAGGCAGGAGGATTGCTGAGTTCGAAGCTGAGTTCAGGACCAGCCTGAACTACAAAGTGAGACCCTGTCTCAAAAAACTTAAGAAAAAAGAAAAGGAACTGAGGAAATACACATGAAGGGCAGAATACTAAACAGCTCATATTGAAACTACCATCTGAAAACAATCACTAAATTCACAATGGCAAAGCAGCGATGATGGATATTTAGTCAAACAACCAAGCGTGGCAAGTGAAACACACAAGCCTAACATGAATGCATGAGCTTAAAATATGTCCTACAGGGCCGGGGATTTAGCTCAGTGATTCCGGCGCCTTTCTTGCAAGTGCAAGGGCCCAGGTTCGATCCCCCACTAACCATATACAATACTGGGCGTGGTGACTCACACCCAGCAGCAATAGTACCATATACCACAGTGCCAGGAGTGGTGGCTCACACCTGTAATCCCAGCACTCGAGAGCCAGAGGCAGGAGGACTGCTGTGATGTGAGTGGGAGGCTAAGCTCAGGGCCAGCCTGAACTACAGAGTGAGACTCTGTCTCAAAAAAAAACAGTACTACAAAAAACATACGATGAAGGCCAAAGCCGGTCATGTAAGATATGCCACTGGAAACAATATAAGTAAAATACTCAAAAACTATCCTGGAGTTTGACAAATTGCCAGACAGAATCTCATAAAGTAATTCATAACTGAATCATAGACCATTCAAGCAATCTTTCAAAAATTAGTCTAACAGTTCTTATGGTATTATTTAATTCTGAGTTGTCAAAACGCCAAAGGACTCCACATTAATACTAATGCATATTAGCCTACAAACGAAAACTGCTTTACAAACAGTACCTGTTTTTCCCCAAAAGAAGCACACGGAGGGATCTCAGAGTAGAAAGCCCACTGATTTCTTCAATCTGGTTATCATATAAATCCAGAAATATTAATCTCTGTAGGTTAGAAATATTTTGGATCCGAGTTATAAAATTGTGTTGAAAGTTCAACAAGCGAAGGTGCTCTTCTCCATCGATGATAGGACACACGGTCAGCTTTTGCCTAGAAAAATTATAAACAGTCAGTATAGTTCATATTCAGCAGTCAGCCTCATCTTTCAAGTATGATTAGTAGCATTTTCGTGCTCCTGTGTCTTGAGAAGTAAATGATAAAGTGAATCACTTCCACCTCCTATGTACTACGAGACCTGTATTTAATTGTAAATCATGCATAAAAAAGCCAATAGACTTTGACAAGAGGAATTACTAAAATGAAGTGTATGTAACTCCTCACTGTGTTACATAAATCTCCAATGTCAATTATTTCACATGAAATTAAAGCCATCAGAAGACTTTCAAAGATAATTGTCTTCTGTAGTACAGGTTCAGATGGTCAAAAGAACCAATACGTCACATAACCAGAGAACTGCTGTTGGCATCAATGCACTGATTTAAAGACTGGAGGCTGATCGAGTCATGAGAGCAAAAGCCATACAAAAGTGTCTCCTTTCGAATCACAGACTCATGAGTTAGATGAGGTTTTCACAACAGTGAGAGATTCAACTATCTATAGGGACTCTGATGAAAAGAAAAATTGTATTTTGAAGTCCCATAATGTAAGGTCATCCTAAGAGAACATTTCCACAGAAGCTTAGCCAACTTTGAATTTTGTGGGTTTTTAGAGTGCTTCAGAGGAGGATGAAACACTAACAATGTACGTTTTCACTTGCACTTAAAACACTAAGTCTCATCTATGCAAAAGTTATATCACACGTGAAGGAAAGAAATAAATTTCCTTTAAGTAAGGATTCTACCAGTGTAATCATATGGGCCAGAGAAGACATTCTGAGAGATTCAAAGGAGTCTTCCAGGAAAATACATCTCGCACGTGAATAATTCTAACAGTAAAGTTTCCTTGAAATATTTCCTTTCAGTAAAAATCAAGTTAATAAATAACCTTTAAAGAAATAAATCAGAGTGCTATAAGCACAAATAAAACTATGAGTGATCCAAAATCTCCTTAAAATAACAAAAACAATGAGCAAAAAACCTACATGAATATTAATGGTTGATGAAAATACAATGTTCAAAAAATTGGCAGTAGAAACTGGTTTAAAATAAATGTGTAAAACATTAGGCAATTTTTTCATCTCTTCAACATATGGATAATATTTAGAATTCATCTCATTCATGATATTATACTCTTTTAATGGAACTTCTGATACATAAATTATAACTTAGTAGATTATCAGTATTCTGGTTTAAAATTTATCTTTGTGATCAGCTTAGGAAAAACTTAAATTCTTGCATCGGTTATCACTAAAATAGAAAAAGAAGTAACTTCAACCACCACCAACTCACATAAACTGCCATAGCTTGAAGTAAAGTCAGTTCCTTGTATTCTAAACACAAGCCTAAGTCCCAATTCAGAGGCCTACTCTTAACCCTGTGAATTCGTCACTCCACCAAAAGAAGCAAACACACATAATAAACAATGACTACTTCCCTCTGGGGAAGCTTGCTGTGACTGAAAAGCCCTAGGTCAGTACCTCTCTACCCCAGGACTGACATTTGCTTCTGTGACTCCTCCTAGGTGCTGACAGGTTGTACTCCTGGTATTCCAGGCTGACCCTAACTCCCAGGACCCTCAAGGCCTCTCCCTTCCAATCCTTTCTTCTTAAGTTAGCATCTCCTCTTGACTTCCACCATACTGGCTAGGAAGCCACACAGAGCGGCAGAGATCACTGCTGTCACCCACTGGCACTCAATGACTGAATTACTCCGAGGCTGCTGACTCACCCACGCTTCTTGACTGTACATCCTGGTTCTGGCCAAACTGAGCCTAAGCCATTTGCATCTCCTCCACCTTGGCTTTCTTGATAAGCAAGTCTCCACCTGACCAGTGTTTGTGTCCCCTCCCCAGAGACCCATTGCTGCCAAGGACCATCTTCACAACTACCAGGGCCACCTCAAACTACGACTCCAAATCCCCACACCCATCAATCCTACAAAACTGCTCTTAAGTATAATTTTGCCTACAAAACACCCTGTCAGACCTCCAAGAGCTTCTTCCCTACTACACAGCTGGTCTGTAACATCTTATTGTTGGGTGTGCAAGGCTAAGCCAAAGCTATGTACAGCAGAGGTGTTTTTGATGCTGGTTACACCACCAAGTCAGCATGGGATCCTTCACCCACCACTCTTTTCTGGTTAACTTCTTAGGTATAAAGTTGGAGATCAATCTTCAATGTAGTCATTCACTCACAGATTTTTTTAATCAAGAACCTATTCTGTACCATGCTCTATTCTAGGAACCAGGGATATAGAACTGAACAAAAATCCCATGGGCCGGGGAGTTAGCTCAGTGGTTCCGGCGCCTGTCTTGCAAGTGCAAGGGCCCGGGTTCGATTCCCCGGTAACCACATAACAATACTGGGTGTGGAGACCCACACCCAGCAGCAACCAGTACCACATACCACAGTGCCGGGCGTGGTGGCTCACGCCTGTAATCCCAGCACTCGGGAGGCAGAGGCAGGAGGATTG
>PVIR01014567.1:0-13098 GCA_004026965.1 Petromus typicus | reverse complement strand
CCAATGTTCATGGAGTTTTATGGTCTAGCAGGAGGAGACATACAATAAATATGAGTAAATATTTAATATATTAGAGGATGGTCAGTGCTAGAAGGAAAAATGAAGCAGGGAAGGGGCTGAGGAATGAGGAATGTCAGGGTGGAAGGTGGCACACTTTTGGAGGTGGCCAGACAGTCATCCCTGAGATGATGGCACCTGAGTAAAGACCTGCAAGGGTGAGGGGACCAGCCTGCAGAGACGTGGGTGGAGGACTGCGTCCCCAGGAGAGAGAGCAGCAAGTACGAAAGCCCTGTAGTACAGCCACAGGAGGTATATTCAGGAGCAGCCAGGTGGGAGAGGCTGGGGCATGCTGAGATGAAGAATGTACAGGAAATGAAGAGGCTAGGAAAGCAACAGGGAACTAGACCAAATGGGGCCTAAGATGCCCAGGAAGGACCACAGTGCAAAAGTTTTCACACAATGGCACCGCTACGGTTTGGATAAGCGTCTGTTCAAAGGCCCATGTGTTAAGGCTCGGTCCTCAGTGTAAGGTGCTATTGAGAGGTGGTAGAGTCCATAGGTGGTGGGGTCTTAGTGGGAGATCTTAGGTCTTTGGGAGTATGTCCCAAAGGGCTACTAAGGGATACTAAGACCCCACCTTCTTCCTGTTTCTCTCTCTTTTTGCTTCTTGGTAATAGCTGGCATTACAACATACTCCCACCACAATTGCTGCCTTGCCACAGAGCCAAAGCAACAGAACCAACAGATCATGGGCTGAAAACTTCAAAGATGTAAGCCAAAATACACATGTCTTCCCTTTAAGCTATTTGCCTCAGGTATTCTGTTACAGTAATGGCAAAGCTAACACAGTCATATTTTAAAATTGGTACGCTATGGTTTCTCTTATATAAAGGATCCAAAGTATAAATAAAATGTAGAGCAAAATGAAAGGCAGATGTGGAGAAACAGGAAGATAGATCTTTGCAAATGAAAAGGGGGAATGAGGAGGGGACATAGACAGAACTGGGATGTGTAGTGTACATATAACAACTACCCACAGTGGATGTAATTATTATATGTCTAAAGATGGAGGGAGGAGGAAGAAGAAGGGGGAAAGACAAAAAAGAAGAGGTGTTAAGTTCATGTACTTATACCCTCCTAAGGTGAATGTGCATTATATACTGTAAGCGTGTATTAATAAAATAGTTATTGAACTCTCTTGGGATATAGTCAAGTCCTTTTACACATAAATGTAAAAATCCTCACCACACCTCTGAAAGGATAAACAAAACAATGAGTAAAATTGATTATATTTAAGCCACAGAACTGGATAGTTGGGAAACAGGAAGGAAGGAAAGAAATTCACATCTTTCAAATCTGTAGTTACATAGTCAAAAAAAAGAAAAGAAATTGTCCTCACCTTTCTAGGGTCAACCTGTCTGAGTAAAGAATTTTCTCTTCGGAAGAACGCTGAAGGATGGGAAATGATGGCATTGATGAGCTCACCAAATTAATATGATCACCTATTGAAAAGGACACACACATTACTTGATTAAAAAAAATGTTTGAAATCTTGAAACAATAAAGGCACATTATATCTGGACAACACCTACAAATATCTTTCTTAAGAAGTTTCCAGACCTTTCTATGTTTGAAATTAATTACTAACTTTGGGGTTGTTCCTTTCCTCCTCAAACCTAAACTACGTGTTCTTTGTATGCCAGCCTTTTCCCTTGCCTTAAAAACTGTTGAAAATATATAACTGCTCTAGTGCTTCCTTCATCCCTTGAAAATCCTGACTCCTAAAAGTCAGTTTTAGCTTTCTTCATTGAGATGATAGTCCCTCATTACCAGATATATTTGGGCCAGCACTATGACAGCCCTGCCGGATTCTGGACTTGGAAGGTGTCTGAATGGAAGAATCTCCAAATGCTGATAAGGAGCTCGTGGCAGTTTTCATGTCCAGCCCACACAGTTCTGTCAGGTTTGTTGTGGATGAGAGGCATGATGATTTATTACGAGGCGAAGGGCTTATTACTCTTCCATCTCCTTCAAAATATCAAAAAGTTTATCACAGAGCTATATAATGCATGACTTTTTAATAGGAAATACATAGAAAGTAGTTTCGGATAGCAGATGTAAACCTCACACCCTCGCTTTTTTTAGCTACTATTAGTAGAAAGAGTGCAAAGATGCCACTAATAAAGAATATTGCAAAGTGGATGCCACTAAATGTGTTACACTTGTAGTTCACATTCTATATGACATCCTGATGAGGTTAACAGGTTCTTGAGTGGGTGATGTTCCTGACAGCAAGAAGCTTTGGATCTAGTTGGCAAACATCTAAGAAGTTAATTAAAAAGAACATGTTCAATATGCAGAATTTGAAAGACTAATATATTTGCATAAAAGTACCATATGACTATTTATTTTCTTAATGAAGATGGTGACAGGTGAGCGAGGAGAGAAATAGATACAAAATACACTCTAAATTACTAGAAGAATGTAGAAAGACTGAGAAGATATAGTGAGAAGCTCCAGAAAATGAGATGAGATATGAGTGACAAGTCAAAAGTGACAGCGTGAATATCAGACAAAATCCTCTGATAAAGAGAAAAATCGCTAAAAGCAGCAATTACTGTAAAATTACTTGAAAGGAGAACTAAGTGAAATAAAACACAAGGCTACTGGAAAATTCTGCCACTTCAACTAACTAATACACTGAAAAGAGGAAAACCAAGTCTGTGAAGCTAACAGACTCTGTAGGAGGCCATCAGACAATACGCTATCAACTTAAAAACAAGTTCTATACATATGAGATTGGAAAGTATAAAGCAATGGTATTCGCTAGCTTCTTCAGGTCTGCAAAGCCTAAAGCAAAGTATCTCATACCCTGCTTCCTGCATGATGCAATCAGTGCTACATCCTGCTTTTGTGAAGAGCATGGAATATCAAGACAAGAGTGGTGTTCCAGAGTATAAGCCTTCCAAACTGACCCCATTTCCTCAAGAAAGTCATCTTATGGTGTGACCACCTGCTAGCAGGATACCTAGAAACCATGATTCAATATATGGATTAGGAGTGGAAAGACAGATGGTTAAAAACAGACAAATAAAATTCTAAGGATCAGCTACATTACAGGCATTAACTGATTAAAGAGAATTGGTCAGCTAAAGATGATAAAAGGAAAATTCAAAACAACCTCTATTTCTCTCATTAGATTAGTCTTAAGTTTTAAAAATTATTTTGTTAAGACTTCAAGCCAATCCTCAGTTTAAGAGGTAGGCTTAAATTTTATAAGACTTGTTGCATTGAGTCCACTGACATTAAAGGTTATGACTAATATGGACAGACTTAGAGCTGTCATGTTTTCCTGTTCTTTGCTCTTTTATCCTTTGCTTTTGCCTTTTTCCCATCAGTTTCTTGTTGCCAGTGGTCTGACTCTGTTGGGTGTCATGGGTTTGTGACTTGTAATACAGAAATCAAAGCATAGTTTGCATTTATACTTAGTGAAGAAAGGCATTTTATCCTTGCTTTTCCACTCCTATTATACATAGAAGTCACAATCACTACCAGCATGAGGAGCTTACTCTCAGTGTGATATACGCCTTACAATAAATAGCAAAAGACAAAAATGATTAGATTAAAAAACTTTAAAATCCACACATAAGATCCTCTAACTGAGTGGGGACCAGGAGAATCTTCAGTTAAAACATCCGTTTAAACCAACCAATACAATAAAAGCAGCAACTTGTATATGTTGATTAATACAAACAAACAATACCACTATGTTTCAAAATTTTTCTTGAAACATTTCCTCTGTTATCATTTATTTCTTATGTGACTATTTAACTTACCAGACATATAGCCCTTGTCTTTCCAATTAAATTTATAAGCTTTTTTTTTGAGACAGGGTCTCACTTTGTAGTTCAGGCTGGCCCTGAGCTCAGCCTCAATCTCACATCACAGCAATCCTCCTGCCTCTGCCTCCCAAGTGCTGGGATTACAGGCATGAGCCACCACGCCCGGCACTGTGGTATGTAGTGCTGGTTGCTGCTTGGGTGAGTCTCCACGCCCAGTATTGTATGTGGTTACCAGGGGATCAAACCCCGGCCTTTGCGCTTGCAAGACAGGCGCCGGAACCACTGAGCTAAATCCCTGGCCCAAATTTATAAGTTTCTTAAGAGATGAACCTCATTTTACATTCCTTATATTCTTGGTAGAATCTAAATCCAGTAGGCAACCAAGTAGATAGATTAATTGTTTTTCCAGTTTACTAGGGCTTATTTGGTGTGTGTTAATTCTTTTTTTTTTTTTTTTTAATTTATTTATTTTTTGAGACAGAGTCTCACTTTGTAGTTCAGGCTGGCCCTGAGCTCAGCCTCCAACTCACATCACAGCAATCCTCTTGCCTCTGCCTCCTGAGTGCTGAGATGACAGGCATGAGGCACCTCACATGGCACTGTGGTATGTGGTGCTGATTGCTGCTGGGTGTGAGTCTCCACTCCCAGTATGGTATGTGGTTACCGGGGATCGAACCTGAGTCCTTGCGCTTACAAGACAGGCGCCGGAACCACTGAGCTAAATCCCCAGCCCCGACCCCTTTATTCTTTAAAGAAGAATAAGCCTGTTCGTTTTTTTCTTGAAAGATTATGTTCAAAATCTCTGTTAGGATATTCATTTGCTATGTCCTAAATATGTCCATGGCCGTGTTCTCCACAGCTCTAGCAGGGTCACTAAGGCCACACAGCTTATAATTCTGCTTGACTTTTGTTCTCCGCTTTTGACTTCCAAGGGTACAGAAATTTGAAAAAAGTTTAAGTGGTATTTTATTAGGAAAAGTTTAGGAACTTCTAGCTAAGAACTTGCACTCTGGTACTTAACCATTATAATTAATGCCATAGCTTTCAAAAAACCAACCCACAGAAATAAGACACTTGCATTCCCAGTCAAAAGTAAACAAATTCAGTCTTTCATTTAAGCTTGTTAGTCTAAAACCTGATGTCGGATTTCTTCTAGACTTTGTTGGATTTTGTTAGGAGTTAAGCACTATATCCCTGAATTTTGCAAAAGCCAATCATTCCAGGAAATATTATACAGTAAAATCTTAATTAACCTAATTTTGATTGATTAAATTCCCTGGTTAAGAATTTTAAAATACATGTGTAGAGGGGAAGAGACAGTGTCTGGCTCCTTAGATTACAGTAAATCACGAGAAAATCTAGATCAGGATTTTGGTCACCAAAACAATCTCCAAGATAAGGCTGAGTTTCACATGTATATGACCATGTGCTGTGACTGTACCGCATGTCCAACCACCTATTTGATTATCCATATTCCTGTAGACACTCACCTGTCCACCCTATATCTAGACTACAATGTAATCAACATTCTTAGCAATAGCAGACCATTAAGCCCCTTCATAGCTTTGAGATCCTACTTTGAAATAAATCATATAGCATTTATACTGAAGTGTAAGAATTTATGATTTTTCTTTTTAATACAATTAACACACACCAGGGGCTGGCGATTTAGCTCAGTGGTTCCGGCACCTGTTTTGCAAGTGCGAGGACCCAGGTTTGATCCCTGGTAACCACATACCATACTGGGAGTGGAGACTCATGCCCAGCAGCATTCAATACCATGTATCACGTACTTTGTAGCCTGAACTACAAAGTGAGACCCTGTCTCAAAAAAAAAGAATAAAGGGGACATTACGACATTACTTATAGATAAAACAATACTCATTTCAGGTTTACACAATCAATACATCTGTACTATTTCCTCATTAGCACATACCTAGAAATACTTCACCACTTAAATAAATTACTTCGCTGACCATCCACAGTTCTGCCTACAAACTCCCCACTCTAACTTGGGGAAAGTATTTAAGCCTGGTTTAAGATGTAGAGAAGAAAAATTAAGTCTATTATTTAAATTATGAAGGAAGTTTACAGTGCAAGCATTAAAAAATAATCCCTAAGTGGGAATTTCCCTGTTAACATCAAATAGTGCCAGGCACATAGCACGCATCTATGCACTGGCCTGAATCAATGACAAAACAATGCTTCCCACGCTATGGTGCTGAGTTCAGCATTCACCAAATAAGCATGTAAGATATAGGAAAGAGAAAAGATAGATCCAAGAGGAAGGTCCAGGAGAATAAAAGAAAAAGATAGCATTAAGCAGTCTTCTCAAGCACTTCATGCTCACACAGGGGGAGACGTACCCTGTTGTTTTTTTTAACAAAAATCCCAAGGGATGCACACTGCTGTTGAAGGCCTTTGATATAAAAGACCTCTAATCATACGTGATAGGAAAGGAAAAAGAGTGTTTCTTATCTATTCTCAACTTGCCATTCTTCCTGTTTCTTTACTCCCTAAATATTTGTGTTCCCAAACTCTGTCTCACTAATTGGTCCTTTTTCTAGTTCTAATGTAATATTTGGAATATTCTTTTCCCATTCTCTAATGTAAAATCATTGCCCTCCCACTAACTATAACAATATAACTAAGTATAATAGCCTTTTCAGTACAGGAAATAATTTATTATACATATTAAATCATTTCTGACTTAAACAAGTACCAAACCAATTTGGTAACCAATGAACCATTTCATTTCAAATTTAAATTTATTTAGACTTAATAATTAAATATTACTAAATAACATTCAGATATGATAAACTTTCTGATCTCTACTCACTGAAAATACCTTGCCTACTTGAGTAGTTTCTTTCAAGGTCATGTTGTAAGAGTCTACCAGGAAATGACGATGTATCTCTATTAAGTCTGAATTCAACCTGAAAAATATTATTTTCAAAAATTTAGACAATAATTTAGTAGTAAACAATGAAGATAATTATAACATAACAGATAATAATTAGCATGCCACAACATGTATGAGTCTTGAAAACATCATGCTAAAAAAAGACGAAACATAAAGGACCCCATGTCACATGACTCCATTTCTATGAAGTATCTTCAACAGGTCCCCATATGGACAGGAAGCATATTTGTGACCTCCTGGTGTCTGGGGTAAGAGGAGGATAGGGAGCAACTGCTTAATGGATGTGACAATCTGGGGTTCCTAGATAGAGATGATAGTCCAACACTGTAAATGTTTTTTTTTTTTTCTTTTTTTGAGACAAAGTCTCACTTTATAGTTCAGGCTGGCCCTGAACTCACTACATAGCCCAGGGTAGTCTTGACTCACAACAATCCTTCTGTCTCTGTCTCCCAAGTGCTGGAATTACAGACGTGAACCACCACACCCAGCATTCTGGTGTGTGGTTACCAGGGATCACACTGGGGACCTTTCCAGGCAGATGCCATAACCACTAAGTTAAATCCCTAGCCCACCAACATTGTGAATGCACATAATACTGCTTAAAAGTGGGAAAAACTTCATGTGCATAAAATCAAAGTCAATTTAATAAGATCAGATGAAAGCACATGTCAATCTAAAACACTTCCAATCAATCTCTCTACATCTTCACCACAGATATAATGATTAAAAGAATTATTTGCTCAGTCATTTTCTAAGCACATAAAAATGAAAACAGGTTGAGAAAAAGCACTATGTCTTGATCATAAGAATTCCATTCAATGTCTAATTATGACATAATTATAACTATAACATGATAAATTATATACTTAAATCTTCTAAGAAGGGTTCTCACTAAATTGATTTTAAATAATTATCTGGAAGGACTGAGAAAAACAAAGTCATAACAATCACTTAAAACCAACCACAAAAAACCTTTTAATATATATTTTTAAAGAATCATTATGCCTCTCATTTATCCATAGTTTAAATACATTAGCATTTGCACTATACTCTTATGATTTGTATCAGGTTACAGTATTTTACCAGAACATAAGCCCAGAAGAGAGAAAGTAGGATAAGACTGGACATGATGTGGAGGAAACACAAAATTCCTAGCAATATAGTGGTAGAAATAGGATTTGTCCGATGAAAATTAGGATGTCTATGGAGGAGAATCCATTATATCCACATACAATAAGGACTATTTTTCAATCATCCTGGCTTAGTGATATTTATTGGAAATGATCAAATGGTCTTTGTTCCAAGAATCAACATTTTAAACATGTACAATGTAATCAGACTACTGACTTGCTTAGTCAGACTATTGCCTTGCTTAGTCAATAGTCCTCCCGTTAGTCATCTTTTGTACTTCCCTCCTGCTTTCACCTCTGCTCCTTAGGATTCTTCCAAAGACCTATATTTAGCAACTTTTCCATAATTAATTGAGCTGTGATAGTTGGATGTGTCCAGTTGTGCCAAAGGAGGAAACATTGTGTTGTAACTTGAGACATAACTGTGTCTATGTTTGAAGAGTATGTTTGAGGGCTGAACTGAGACAAGAGGGGAAGAAAATCATTTATCTCAAAAATCTCAAAAACAAAAAGCTAAGAATTCTCGAAATGCCAGAGATACCATGGCAAAAAAGAATTTCACATTTATAACATTATGAAGCCACTAAAGCATATTAAACCTAAAACTTTCCACTGCTCCCCTGAAAAATATTATTTTAAAAATTTTAGACAACAATTTAGTAGTAAACAATGCTAGTCTTTCTTTCCTACTTGTAAATACAATGTATAGTTACCCCCTCCCAAATTACTACATTTTATCTAAGATGCCATCAGTTGTAAGCCCAATTAAGCTTTGACATGCCATCAATTATAAGGATTTTCATTTCAAAAACATTTAAATGCCAAAATCCTTATCTCTTGTAATCAATGAAATGACACTGTTTTTTTAAAGAGAGTTAATTTTGATTTTATGTAGACAGAAAATAAAAATCACTTTTACACTGGAGACGAAAGTAGATGTACTGAGTTTCCAGTTCAGAATGTGCTTTGTAAATTGTGTGTGTGTGTGTGTGTGCGCATGCGTATGTGTGTGTGTGTGTTGTAGAATTTATTTTCATTTTAAATACCAATATACTTAAATCTTACCTTGTTTTTTTCAGGAAGCGATGATGCTTGAATGACCAGATGGAGCCCACAGTTCATCTGAAATGTAAAATAAAGCCATAAAATTTGCTGTTAGCTAATGTATATACACAGATATAACCCCCCATGATACAGGCAACCATACAACAAAAAAATTTAGAATACAATGGGCTGCCTCTCTTTATTCATTTCTTGTAAAATGATCATCTTCTGAGGATTTGCTGAAATCAATAAAGTCACGCATAAGAATTAAAAGATTTCATTCATTTATTTTTTTCAAAATGTCGGCATCAATTTAACCCTCTACTTGCTATTTCAGGCTTTTGACACTTGCTGTTTCTGGTCTAAATTCATACATCAATAGAATAGATGAAGGAGGTAGGAATGCCTAATAATAGATTATTTTCTCAGTTAAGAAAAAAGAAATAAAAGGAAATGGATTTGACTAGTTAAAGGAATTTAAATGATCCTGGGCCTTTTGTAGAAGACCAGCTCCACCTTCTGGGAAGCCCAGATCCTGGACAAGACTGAATACCCATCGTACAAAAATTAAATACGCCGCAAGTGCCTTGGTTCCACCCACGAACCTCAAGCCCAGGCTGGACAACAGCTTGAACAGACCCAGTCCCCAAAATACAACCCATCACCTAAGACAAAGGCATCAGTCACAAAGAACACCAAAGAGAAGGAAAGGAAAAGTAGGAAAGCTCAACCTACGCTGTTTGCAGCCCGGCCAGAAACTGAGCGGTATTTCCCTGGAATCATGGCAGGAGACAGTCCAGGATGTTAGATCTGTCTTCGAGGTGAAGCTACAGCAGAGATTCAGAAACCAAAGGGGGTCATCTCCCAGGCAACCCGCTCTGGGGTTACCATAGAAACTACCATTTCCGGTCCGGTCCTCTCCCACATTGACTGGCCAACGGAGTCGTGATAGCTTCTGGTGCTATTTGTGGGGGACCAATGCGTCACCACTTCCTCGTTCTGTTTTTTCGGCCTCGTAAAAACAGAGGAAGAATACTGGGAGGAGGAAAAACCAGGAAAGAGGCTGAACACCTCAGTCTCTATGACAACCGCCACTTCCGGTCCGTCCCTCTAATCGTCCCGCCTCAACGCAGCTCGCGCGAAATTTGTATCCCTTTCGGATGACTGCCTTCTCTTAAAACCCCAGCCAAGAGGCGGGGAAAGGGGATGTCAAAGCGAGTTCCTGTGTGAAACCTCAAATCGGCTCCTCTCTAAGAACCAACCCTGATGAGGCTCCCGGATCCACTCTCTTTGTTGTTGCAGGGCCCGGGCCTGCGAGAACTGCGTATCTACAGGGAAGGGAGACCCCAGTTCCGCGAAGGTCACAGAAGGACAGATCCTGGGTTGGCTCCTCCACTTAGGGTCCTCTTGGTAAAGCATCTCACCTCTAAGATTTCTCTTTGCCATTGTAAAACCAGGTTTGTGCTTGAGAATTTATCTCCACTTAGCAGTCCGTGACGCGGTGACCTTGGAATTCTGTGACCCAGTGGATTCCTTCTGCCGGCTCCTCTCTCAGTCGCAGGACACACAAGTTTGGTTCTTCAGAGTAGTTCGCCTTCCCTGGAGACTCCAGAGTTTCGTTTTTGCTTAAAAAAAAAAAATAGAAAGGGTTTAAATTTGAGCAGATTTCAAGTATTAGGGTGCTTGAAACTGTGCATTACATAAATTTGAAGAACATCAATGATTACTGTCAAAAATGATAGGGACAGAGCTGGGAAGCAGCTGATTGAAGAAGAGCTTGCTGATAATCCTTCACCACCCTTAAGCTTCTTTTGACTGATACTTGCCGTCTGGAAGGTCTTGGTGAACTGAATTCCCCCTGCTGGTGCATAATTTTCTAGCCCTTATAAATACCATTTACACTTATTTTGCATCTGGTTACCATTGTCGTCTGCCTCCACTTCCCAAACAAGGCTTTTAAGCCTGGTATTTGAATGTAAGCTTCATGAGAGCAAATATCATATTTGATTTCTTCACCACTGTATTGCCATTACCTTGAATAAGACTTTGTCAGCTTAAGGAATTTAGTAAATATCTGTGAAATGATCCACAGCTATAACAGTTTTTGCTTTATAGTAGAATTTTCAAGCTCTCTGTCAATATCCCTTCTTACCAGGCTATATAATTGTCAAGACATTTTCACTGAACCATTTATCCACCACCATTGCCTATACCAACTTTGCTAAACTGTACATATGTACAACCATATATAAACATTAATATGTAAGTAGCGAGAGAGATAAATACTGAACATGTGCTTATGCTATTTTTCTTCCCTGTAACTATACTGCCCAAACAAACATTGGAGAATAAAGGTCAGGATGCTGTGAAACAATTAAAAAAAAACTTAAAATACAACCAAGCCTAACTATTGAGAAACAGACCCAGAATAAATACTAAATCTATTTTCCAATTAGTAAGCATTCCCAGCCAACATTTCTAACAATTTATATTACATTAATATGCTTGCTGAATTAGTAGAAAACTATGTGTGGATTCTAATAATAGTTATTTTAAAAGTAAGGTAAAAAATATTAATTGATAGCAATAAAAGAAGTTACGCTGATTTAGGTAGAGAAACCTAGTAAGATCACTGAGAGAGGTCCCCTGTGCCATACATATCCCATTTGGTGCTCTTCTTCCCAATCCTAGGATTAACTAATTTAAAAAATTAATTTCTAGCCATTTTATAAGATTACTTTGGAACTACTAAGGACACTGTCTTACATGCTTGTTCTATATATACAATGTAAGAATGAATACTCCTGATCTTCAGAAAACTTGAGAAAAGATGAGAGGCAACCTCTAAGGAGAGAAAGATGCTCTGAGGGATATTATATGCTGTCTGATATTTTGCCTCATAAAGCTTTGAGCACTATTATTCCTTACCCCATTTTTGCATGTTTTTTTAAAAAGTCCAATTTAATTTTTAAAAATAGTATAGGTATAGAGAGTGCATACAAAGTGAATAAATCTTAATTTAAAGAGAAGTCTTTAAATTACAGCTTAAGCAGAAATGTGGAACAGGGTAAACTTCATTATGCTGGTGGTGGGAGAAGCGTAATAGATATAACTATTTTGTGAACGATTTAGTATTATCTGGTAAAGTTCTTTTTTTTTAAGGTTTTTTGAGACAGGGTCTTACTTTGTGGTTCAGGCTGGCCCTGAGCTCAGACTTAAATCACATCAGCAATCCTCCTGCCTCTGCCTCCCGAGTGCTGGGATTACAGGCGTGAGCCACCACGCCCGGCATTGTGGTCTGTGGTACTGGTTGCTGCTGGGCGTGAGTCTCCACACCCAGTATAGGTATGTGGTGACCGGGGATCGAACTCGGGTCCTTGCGCTTGCATGACAGGCGCCGGAACCATTGAGCTAAATCCCCGGCCCCTATCTGGTAAAGTTCTTAATATGATACCATTACCCACAAATTCTAGATATGTGCCATTAGAAATGTATAGATGAGTGAAACAAAATATATATATATACAAGAATTTTAAAGCAACATTATTTAAAATAGCCCCCAACTTGTTGTAACCAAATAGATGGATAAACAAATATTAGTGTATCCCTATGATGGAATACTGTGTGTTAGTGAAAACAAACTATGTCTATTTACAACAAGATGAATGAACTGCAAAGATAAAATGTTAAACAAAAGAACCTAGACACAGAAAGTGTCTTCAGTAAAATGTCATTTATATGAAAACCCGAAGAGGGTAAACTTGGTTACCTTTGAGAAAGGGGAGGGCCTGGGAATGAGATAACAGATAAGTAAACCGGCTCTTGGTGTACTATTACTCTCCTATCTCTTTCTCTTGGGTTATGATTATAAATATTAAGTTTGGAGATAATTTATTATGAAGGGGAGGTGTTTTTAGACCTTAAAATCTTAAAATTTGACTTTATATAAAGACATATGTACTTATTCTAGACTTTTAGAAGGCTTGCCTAAGAAATAGATGTAGCCAGTGGAAATTGGTCATGGTTTATACACTCAAATAAAAATAATACCTTTAAAGTTTTATGTGAACCCCAAATAATATAAGTATTTGTGCTACAAAGGGAGTAGGAGTAAATTACCCACCATCACTATTTTCTTGTGACTCTCTAAAGCCTCTAA